>PVLA01011448.1:0-53064 GCA_004027455.1 Hydrochoerus hydrochaeris | reverse complement strand
AGAAATAATAGCAGAAAATTTCCCAAACATGGGGAAAGAATCTGATATGCAGATAAGTGAGGCATATAGAACACCAAACAGTCACAATCAACATAAATCCACACCCAGACACATAATAATTAAGATCTCAGACATACAGCATAAAAACAGAATACTAAAAGCTGTCAGAGAAAAGACACAACTCACCTATCAAGGAAAGCCCATTAGAATTGCAGCAGATGTTTCAGCACAAACCCTCAAGTCAAGAAGAGCTTGCAGTGAGGTATTTCAAGCCCTGAAAGAAAACAACCTTCAACCCAGACTGATGTACCCAGCAAAACTGTCTTTCAAATTTAATGGAGAAACAAAATACTTCCATGACAAAGAGCAACTGAAGAAATTCATGTCCACCAAACCAACCCTAGAAAGAGTACTGAAAGACATACTAGACAGAGATAAAAATGACCACAATCCCCAAAACAACAACAGAAAGAAACCACCAGGCAGGATAAGCAATTAAATAAGAGGGAAAGCAAAAAGAAACAACTGGAACATAACATGGCAAAGTCAAGCCTGTACATATCAGTGATATCCATAAATATAAATGGCCTCAATTCACCTATAAAAAGAAATAGATTGACAGAATGGATCAAGAAACAGGATCCCACAATATGCTGTATACAAGAAACATATCTGACTCAAAAGGAAACTCATAGATTAAAAGTCAAAGAATGGAAAGCCGTATTCCATGCAACAGGAACCCAGAAAAAAGCAGGGGTAGCTATTCTATTTGTAGACAATGTGAACCTCAAATGTAAAATGATTAAAAGAGATAGAGAAGGTCACTACATACTTGTTAGTGGTAAAATTCAAGAGGAAGAACTAACAATTATAAATATTTATGTGCCAAATACAGGAGCACCCAACTATATAAGACAGATACTAATGGACATGAAAAACCAAATACACAAGAACACAATTATAACAGGAGATCTTAACAGCCCATTGTCACAAAGAGATAGATCAACTAGACAAAAAGTCAAAGAAATAACAGAACTGAATCATACCTGTGAGCAATTGGACTTAGTAAATGTCTACAGTGTTCCACCCAACCACATCAGAATACACATTCTTCTCAGCTACACATGGGACATTCTCCAAAATAGACCATATATTATCCCATAAAACATTCTTAAGTAAATGTAAAGGTATTGAAATCATGCCATGCATAATATCTGACCATAGTGCACTGAAATAAGAAATTAATGGCAAAAGATATTATAAAACTTATATAAATACATGGAAATTAAATAACAGCATTTTGAACAACCAGTGGGCTACAGATGAAATTAAAGAAGAAATAAAACAATACCGACAATTCAATGAAAATATAGAAACGACATACTGTAATCTGTGGGATGCAGTGAAAGAGGTCTTAAGAAGGAGATATATAGCAATAAATCATCATATCAAGAAAACAGAACAAGCACAAATAAACAACCTAATGCTCCATCTCAAGTGTCTAGAAAAAGAAGAGCAAGCTAAACCCAAAGCTCCTAGAAGATAGGAAATTGTAAAGATTAGAGCAGAAATCAATGCAATTGAAACTAAAAAAAAAATACAAAGAATTAATGAATCAAAAAGCTGATTTTTTGAGAGAATAAACAAAATTGACAAACCCCTAGCTAACCTTATCAAGAGAAAGAAAGAAAAAACACAACTTCATGCAATAAGAACTGAAAAGGGAGAAATTACTACAGACCCCATGGAAATTCAAAAGATCATGAATACCTACTTTGAAAATCTCTACTCACATAGAGTGGAAAACACTGAGGAAATGGACAGATTTCTAGAAACATGAACTACCAAAGCTCAACCAAGAAGATATAGCAATTTTGAACAACCCAATATCAGATATTGAAATTGAAAATGTAATTAGAAACTTACCAACAAAGAAAAGCCCAGGTCCTGATGGATTCACAGCTGAATTCTACAAGAAATTTAGAGAAGATTTGATGCCAGTACTCCTTAAACTCTTCAATGAAACTGGGAAAAAAGAAATCCTCCCTAAATCATTCCTGGAGGCAAGTATTACTCTGATACCAAAACCAGAGAAAGCTCCAACCAAAAAAGAGAACTATGGGCCAATCTCACTAATGAACATTGATGCAAAGATTCTCAACAAAATACTGGCAAATAGAATGCAGCAAATCATCAAGAAGATTATACATCATGACCAAGTGGGGTTCATTCCAGGAATGCAGGGATGGTTTAACATATGCAAATCAATAAATGTAATATACCACATCAACAGAGCCAAAAACAAAAATCACTTGGCCATCTCAATAGATGCAGAAAAAGCTGTCGACAAAGTCCAACACATGTTCATGATAAAAACCCTTCAGAAACTCGGAATACACGGTGTCTACCTCAACCTTATAAAGGCCATCTATGACAAACCAAAAGCCAGCATTATACTAAATGGACAAAAACTGAAAGCTTTCACTTTAAAATCAGGAACAAGACAAGGATGTCCACTCTCACCACTCCTTTTCAATATAGTTCTGGAAACACTAGCTAGGGCAATCAGACAAGAGACAGAAATAAAAGGAGTAAAGATAGGAAAGGAAGAAGTTAAATTATCACTATTTGCTGATGACATGATACTCTATATAGAAGACCCAAAAAACTTCATTAAAAGACTGCTAGAGGTATTAAGTTCAGCAGTGTAGCTGGATACAAAGTCAATGCTCAAAAATCAATAGCATTCCTGTACACAAAGAACTCAGTGAGAGAGAAATTATGGAAATATCGCCCTTTACAATAACATGTAAAAGAATGAAATACTTAGGAGTCAACCTAACTAAAAATGTAAAAGACCTATATGCTGAAAATTATACTACACTGAAAAAGGAGAGTGAAGAGGAGATTAGAAAATGGAAGGACATTCCTTGCTCTTGGTTAGTAAGAAACAACATTGTGAAAATGGCCATACTCCCAAAACTGTTATACAGATTTAATGCAATCCCAATCAAAATACCATTGACATACCTCAAAGATCTAGATAAAACACTGCTAAAATTCATTTGGAAACAGAAGAAACCTAGAATAGCAAAGGCAATTCTAGGCAACAAAAACAAGGCAGGAGGCATCTCAATTCCTGACTTGATACAGTACTATAAAGCCACAGTGATAAAATCAGCTTGGTACTGGCAAAGAAATAGACCTGAGGATCAATGGAACAGATTAGAAGATGCAAGCACAACTACAAAGACACTCAGTCACCTGATATTTGACAAAGGGGCTAAATATGTCCACCGGAAGAAGGATAGTCTCTTTAATAAATGGTGTTGGAAAAATTGGCTCTCTACATGCCGAAGACTGAAACTAGATCCATGCCTATCACCATGCACAAAACTAAAGTCTAAATGGATCAAGGACCTCAATATTAAAACAGAAACACTAAATCTACTGGAAGACAAGGTAAGTAGAAGTCTTGGAGACATAGGGGTAGGCGGAGAATTCATGAACAAAATGCAAACTGCATAGGAAACACTTCAAAGAATCAACAAATGGTATCTCATATTATTGAAAAGTTTCTGCACCTCAAAGGAAATCACCAACAGAGTGAAAAGAAAACCAACAGAGTGGGAAAGAATTTTAACCAGCAACCCCTCAGTCAAAGGACTTGTGTCCAGAATATATAAAGAATTGAAAAACATCAAGCCCCCCAAATTCAAAGACCCTCTCCAAAAATGGGCATCTGAGATGAACACACAGTTCTCAGAGAAAGATATACAAATGGCAAATAAATACATGAAGAAATGTTCACCATCACTGGTCATTCGAGAAATGCAAATTAAAACAGCCTTGAGATTCCACCTTACTCTGGAAAGAATAGCTGCCATCAAGAAATCAACTGATAACAAATGTTGGCGAGGCTGCAGGGAAAAAGGAACACTGCTCCACTGTTGGTGGGAATGTAGACTGGTGCAACCATTATAGAAATCCGTATGGAGAATTCTCAGAAGACTAGGATTGGAAGCCCCATTCAATCCAGTTATCCCCCTCCTGGGTATTTTCCCCAAAACCTGAAAAGTTCATATCGCAGTGATATATGTGCACCCATGTTCATAGCTACACAATTTGAGATAGCTAAATACTGGAAACAACCAAGATGCCCATCAACTGCAGAGTGGATGAAAAAGATGTGGCATTTTTATACAATGGAATATTACTCAGCTATTAAAAAGGACGGTCTTGAGGCCTTTATAGGCAAATGGAGACAACTTGAGACTATCCTCATTAGTGAAATAAATAAGAATCATATTTATAAATATCATATTGTGTCTCTAGTGTAAAAAGTAAATAAGAACTACAAGAGTAATAAAATCAAAATGTGTAATTGCTATTGTAAAAAAGAGAGGAAAAGAAAGTGCTCTAAGGGATATAACTGCATGTATGTTTGAGTATGTAAAATAGATGTCCATATTGCTGAATCTTGGTTGGATCTTTGAGCAGAACTGTTTGTATTCTGACTGTTTGAATATTTACTATGTAACCTTTAATTTTGTAACTTGAACAACTACATCCAGAATGACAGTATGTAATTTATAAATTACTGATTTCTTAGTGGGGCTTTTTCTCATTCTCTTGCTTTCTTTCTTTTAGAATTCTGTATTGTTGCTACCCTCTTTTCTGTTTTTTTTCTCTTATCTTTAAATAAAATTTTAAAAATGTATAATTGCTATTGTAAAAAAAGAGGAAGTAGGAAGTGCTGTAAAAGTTATAGCTGCATGTAAGTTTAGGTGTGTGGGATTGATGACCATATTTCTAGGTTCTTGTTGGATTGTTGAACAGATCTGTTTGCACTCTCACTGCTTTAGTGTCCACTTTGTGTGCTTTAATTCCGTAACTCGAATAACTATTTCTAAAAGAACAATATACAATATGTCAACTAGTGATTTCTTACTGTTTATCTCCTATTCTTGAAATTCTGTAATATTTCTACTTTTTCCCGTTTTTTTTTTCTCTTTAAATAAAAAGAGAAAATCCTAAAAGCCTCCAAAGAGGAAAAAAAGCCAGTGCAAAAGTAAGACTGAACCTATATCAGAACCTCTAACAACACACAGGGCAACAGCCACCCCCCAAAAAAACCAGTGCTTCTCACCTGATACACTGATTCACGGCCAGAAATTTGTTTTACTAAAATTTTGGCATCTTCTTGACTTTTGGAGTATCCTTCTGTAATAGTATACACCAAGCTGAGGTGCTTTTTGATTTGCACATCTATCGTATTTATCAGTATTGGTATTAATAGCTGGAATAATAGAGAGAGGAGAGAAACTTGTAAGTTTCATCAGAAGAGGCATTGGCACCCTATAAAGCAGAGGATCTCAAAGTTTCTCCTTCCTTCCAATAACAACTGCACCCAGAAACTTGTTAGAAATGCAAATTCTGGGCCAGGGAATTAGCTTGGTGGTATAAGTGCCTGCCTGGCAAGTGTGAGGTTGTAAGTTCAATTCCCAGTACAAAAAAAAAAAAAAGAGGTGGCGGTGCATGACCACATGGCGGAGGGCCGCAAGATGGCGGCTGTCCTCCTCGTGAGCTGTCACAAGAGGGCTGCTGAGTGCCACATAGCCCACCGGAAGGCTGGAGCACATGTGACCACGTATGTGGCAGAACATCTGAAGTCATAAATTTAGGTATAAAATACAAGGAAAGAAATATTTATAAGAAAAAAACACATAAAACTTACTACGGTGAAATTGAACAAAAAACATCTGCCCTGCCTTGGAGCCAGCTGACTATGGACTGAAACCTCAACAAACTGCCCATTTAGGACATTAAGCAGTTAAGCCCTGAAAAACCTGCCTGAGGTGAATAAAACTGCTTTTCTTCTAGACCCTCAAGAAATATTTTAAGAAAGAGCCAGAGAAATATCTCAGAATTCCAAAGCATCCTTCACTGTGAAAGTGATGCTTAATCAAACAACTGGAATTACATAAAATCTTTCTGTGCTGATACGTTCTTAAAGTCTGTTAAGCTTGAAAACTATTTTATGAACTATTTTAAATTAAAAAATATATACAGATCAAAATGGATAAAATATTGTTGTGGAACCTCCTGTTGTTTTTTTCTGGAAGTCCAACCTCAAGAGCATTGGCTCAAAAAATTCTGAATTTGCAGTGGCCCTTTATCAAGCTATTTGCTTATCTCAAAAGAACAACATTATATTTTCTCCCCTTAAAACAACTTTGGCTCTTGCAGTGGTACAACTGGGAGCAAAAGGAAAAGCGCAACAGCAGATAAGACAAACTTTAAAGCTTCAGGACCCCAAAACTGGAGAAGAATTTTCTTTTCTGAAGTAACTTTTCTCTTCCAACTAAGAGAAAAAACATGAATTTACATCTAATTGTGCCACTGCCCTCTGCCTTCAAGAAGGATCCACTGTGAAGGAATGGAAAAATCAGAAATATGCTTTCTGTGGAAGAATTTGGCCCTCTGGCTCATCTTGTCCCAGTTAATGCTGTGTATATCAAAGGAGACTGGAAACACAAATTCAGAGAAGAACACACACAACTGATGGATTTTATTATGAAAGATGGTTCTGCAGTCAAGATTCCAATGATGAAGACTTGTCTGAGCATGAAATATAGTTATTTTTCTGAATCCTCCTTGAACTTCCAGAGTTTAGAATGCCTTATAAGGGTGATGACTTTATTTTAATCATTATACTTCCTGCATAAGGTGTGAAAATAAAAGAAATGGAAAAACTACTGACTGCTCATCACATCCTGAAGTGGTTGTCTGAAGTGGAGAAAGAGAAAATGGAAATAATTTTCCCTAAGAGGAACACTGAATTTAAATGCTCAGTTTGGGGAGAAGACAAGATGGATGATCAGTGAGCAACAGAATACAAAGCCTCCCATGAGAAACAATTCATATGCCAGAATAAAACACCCTGGAGAGACCCAGACAGAGGGAGATGGATCCTCTTGACACAGGAAGAAATTAAAACTTAAAGCTCATCAAATACTTCGAGACTATAACTGAAACAGCTAAAAACTACGGGACACAGTGTTTTCATGATGACTCGCCAAGTTTGCACCAGCTTGAATCCATGTTGGCAGGCAGAGCCACCCAAACTCATTCCCACCACCACTCACAGGAAGAATGGCAGTGCTAAAGTCAGGGGTTGGTGAGCCCAATGGAGAGCAGAGAGCAGAGCCGGTGAAGGAACCTTCATTGATCCATGGTCAGTGCTGAGAGTGAGACCCCCCCCAAGGGAAGGGCACGACCAGGTGGGTTGCATGTTGGAATCGGGCAGGAGGAGCCTGAACTGGGAGTGACAGTGACTTCGGTTGGTTGCTCCCTCCCCAGAGCAGATTCGTGCAATTTGCTTGGACTGGCCGCACCCCTGGCCAGGACCCAATGAGCCATCCCAAATTGATTCCCTGTGCCTAGCACACACTAACCAGGTGATCACCCCTGCAGTTTGGCTGGCCCATTGGGGAGGGGCAGGCATATGCAGCCTGCTTACACCTCAGTGACAAGAGCAGGCAGGAGAGGGTGGAGGTCCCTCGCCAGCCTGCTTCAGAGGAAATGTGGCCAACAGGGAAGGGGGCTGGGACCTCCACTGTACACCTGTGTGGAGGAAGCCAGGGCCATGACAGGAGAGAGAGGTGGGAGGAGGCCCCCAGCCCAGAACCCTAAGAGCCCTGATCCAGGAAAAGGAAAAACAAGGGAGACTGAGGGTGGCAAACATGCAACATAAGACATGGCTTCAATGGACATTAAGAGATATCTTCGGGACCTTGTAGACGAGCTCAAAACTGAAATATTTAATCAGGTAAAGCAGGATATGAGTAGAGTAATAAAAGGAATGCTCTCAGGAAGCATCTCTCAGGATGATACAGATGAAAGAAGGAACACAAAAAAAGGAGAGAAACATTCAATAAAGAATATAAGGAAAATATAGAATACGTGAAGCAGATTCAAAGAGATTACCAGGAAATTAAAAACTCCATTGAAAGCTGGCAAAAATGCCTTAAAAGAAATTAAGGATAGACCATCAAAACTTGAAGACAAGTTTGCAATGAGTGACCATGAAAGGAAAAATCTCTTAAAAATAACAAGGAAACAGGCAGTAACAGTACAAAGGCTAGAAGATGACAAGAGAATCTACAATTTAAGAATAAGAAACATGAACAAAGAAGCAGGAATACATACAGGTGAATTACAAAGGCTATTCACAGAAATAATTAAGGAAAACTTCCCAAGCATGGGAAAAGAAAATGACATTCAGTTGTGTGAGGCATGCAGAACCCCAGCCACCTACAACCAAAACAGATCTAGACCCAGACATATAATAATCAAGATACCAGAAATTCACTATAAAAACAGAATATTAAAAGCCATCAGAGAAAAGAAACAGATTACCTATAAAGGTACGCCCATCAGAATCATGGCTGACTTCTCAACACAGACCATCAGATCAAGAGGAGCTTGGAGTGAAGTATTCAAAGCCCTGAAAGAGAATAACCTCCAGCCCAGATTGATGTACCCTGAAAAACTGTCACTAGAAGTTGATGGAGAAACAAGATGCTTCCATGACAAAGAGGAACTGGGCGAGTTTGTGACCACCAATCCAACCCTACAGAGAATATTGAAGGACATTCTTGAGAGAGAGAAAAAAAAAATACCAGGATTTTGGGAACAAAGGCAGAAAGGCCTCAATCAGTGGGGTAGGCAGTAGAATGAAGGAGAAAAGTAGACAAACAAAGGCAGGAAAATAGCATGGCAGAAATGAGGCAGAGAAGGATAACTAGAAACTCTAGCATAGATGGTCTTGATACACTATATTGTTAATAGTGCACCAGGATTTAAAACACACATTACTCACTCTACTCTGCTTAGATGTATTATATTCTGTTTCAGTCATTCAACCCGTACTAGATTTGAGGGCACAGACAGTAATCCTGAAAATAACAGGATATAGTATGGTAATCATCCTTAATTTCCTATTAACTTAATCTAAAGCTCTGTAAAACCTACACAGTTTTACCATGACTGATCGTAATCAAATCTTGGTTTGTTGGATTGCTGTTTTGTATTGATAGATTTTATTCAAAGCTGTTATGATTGATAGTATCAAGTCTGAGAGTATAGGCAACTGCACTTAAGATGACTAGATCCACTAGAATATCCACTCTGGTTTGATTATTACCTGCCCTTGAAGTTTTATACTGTCTACAATGTTTTATTTTACTAATATTGTTATTTACTGCTATACTCAATTATACTGTTATGTTCAATTATGCCTGATGATATAGACATTCTGTTGAAGATAATAAGAAACAACACAGTAATCATTGTAGATCACCTTGTACTGTGGTTTTATATGACTTTTTGTTTTCATGTTTTTATAGGAATTTGTTTTGTTTTGTCTTGCTGTTTTGTTTTTCCCTCTAACACAGAAAGGATAGAAATACATGTAGAGATTCATGCATGCGTAGCTGTTCACACTTTCACTGTTTGGCTATCTACTTTGTATGCTTTAATTTTATAACTTGAACAACTATTTCTAAGAGGATAATATGTAATCTATTAACTAGTGATTTCGTATTGCTTATCTTTTTTTGGAATTCTATATTATCTCTACCCTTTACATGCTTTTGTTTCTCTTTAAATAAAATCTTTTTAAAAATTTAAAAAAAAAAAAGAAAAGAAAAGAAATGTAAGTTCTGGGCTCCCTCCCAGTCCAGCTGAGTCAGAGGCTCTAAGGTGGGTCCCAGCAACCAGTTCTATACCAAATCCTCCTGACGCTTTTGTGCAAATTTGAATTTGAGATTTACTCTTCAAAGAAATTAAAGTTTCCTTTTTAAAATTGCTTTCTATTTTTTGCCTTCAATCAGATTTTATTGGTACATTTTATATATACATAATGATCAATCATGTTCATCATAAAGATGAATAACTTTATGTGGAGACTCTAGCCCAGCCCTTTCCATCATTCTCTGAACCCCCATATTTCAGGAAACAAAAGAGGTAATCCCATAAAGTGATTCATAATTACCAGCTGAATAAATCATCTCTCTGTATCCTACTCTCTTCACTTGTAAAATGAGGAATTTAGGATATCTGGGATCTTTCTTAGCTCTAAATTTCTCTAAGCCTAGGCTTAGAAAGGCTAGTGTAGTGGCCAAGAAAGAGAGATTTTAAACAAGGGACATTATGATAGCCATTATTGATTTCCTATTGTCTGGTTTTGAAGACTCGTAAGGCTCTCATTCTTTTGATTGCTTTTATACTATTTTGTTTTGTATTAACTTATTGTGTGTGAAGGTATGGACAACTATTTCAAAGAAAGCAAGAAACATTATGGTAGCCACTGTTGATTTCCTGTTGTCTTGTTTTGAAGTCCTGTTATTTGTGTTGTTTTATTCTGATCTGTTTTATTTTGCTTTGTTTTGTTTTATTTTTTTAAAATAAAAGCATAAATAAGTAAATAAATTAAATATAGACCTCTCTAGGTTTAAATGCCAGCTGTCCTATTCTTCAGCTCTGTGACCTAGAGCAAGTTACTTAGTGACTTTGAGGATTCTATTTACTCTTAGTATCTCAGTGATATTCAGTACCAGAATTTCAGTGGATCTTCCTCAGTACATAGCCCAGGGGTTTCTCACGGAGCTCTTTCCCAGCCCTGGGGCAGATGATGAGGCACTGAGAAACAAGGAGGAAAAAAGCAAACAGGAAAACAGCATGTGGCAAAGTGAAGGCAGAGAAAGGAGTCTAAAAGCTTCTACTCTGACTGTCACAGGCTGTGCAAAGGGAGAGTTCTTTAGCGACTCTTTCAAAGCATGCCTGTGTGCACTGACACCCCTGAGCTGCCCCTCGGAGCATCTGTACAGACCCCAGTATTCTTCCCAGCTTTCCTATGCAGATTTCTTTCGAGAGCTACTGCACATTGCCCCAAGTCCAGTATTAGGGGACTCACTGTATAGTGGTGACACCTGCCTCACCTAGATATAAAAATAGCTCAACTAGATCATGTATTTAAAGTACTTTATTCCAGCCTTGGCAAACAGAAGTGCTCAACACAAAAACTAGCCATAGAAATGATTCCTTAAATTGACTCCATTGAGATTTGGCCGGAGCACGCTAAACAAATAGACCAGCTGGTTCAGAACTCTTCCTGGCCACATTCTAAATGAATTTAGCTTCTGTACTAGCACACCTTTAAATCTTTACTCCATTTGAAATAATTCTCACAAAGTATTGCTTCCAAAATAACTTACCTTACATTTTTCTGCATATCTGTTTGAAAACTGGATACGTGAGAAAATTCTATTTCATTTTAAGTCTTAGTTTTTTTAAATTAATTAAGTTTATTGGTACAATTTAGATATACATAATGACTACATTTATCATAGGGAATTTGTACCCATATATGATATACCTTGATTCTTTTTTTCTCCCATTCTCCTCCCCTTCCTTCAGCCCTTCTTCCTCTCCTTATTTACAAAGACTTGTTTCTATTTTATCCTTCTTTTATGGTTTCATTTTTTCTTTTTTTCATTTTAAAGGAAAAAAATCAATAAAACAGTGTTTCAAAACAGGCTAGTAGTGTGACAAGCTGAAAGAAAAAAATATATGTATATGTGTGTGTGTATATATATAAAAAGTTAAGACAGTTATACTACTGGTTTCTCTAAGTTCACTGAAAAGAAAGATTAGTGCTGATATTATTCAGACAATTGAAGGCAGAGGTCCTGTGCTCTGGGTGAATGACTTGGGGGTGACAATGTGCAATGTATGTACCATTATTGCTCCTGATTGACATGTTTTGAGATTTTGTTGTAGTTTTCTTCTTTTCCTTCTTTTTTTTTTCTTTTTATCCTTGAATAAAATGGATTTGAAAAAAAAAAAACAGGCTAGTAGGAGAGTTACAATAATATTGTTGACTTCATAGTAGTAATTCAGAGTAAAAGATACAGAAATGATATTTTCTCCAAACAATATTGTCACAAACCTTTCTTTTCAATAAGCTAAGAAAAAATAGCTGTATAACTATTTTAACTATCTTGTGTATAAATATTTTTTCCCTTTTCCTTCTTTCCCTTTTCTCCTATCACAGTTTGTCTTTTTGTTTCTGAGACAGGGTTTCACTACACAGTTCAGGATGTCCTTGAACTCACTATGTAATCCAGACTGGCTTTGAACTTGTGGCAATCCTCCTACCTCAGCTTTCAGGGTTGTTTGTTTCTTTGTTTGTGTGTTTCTTTTGTCTTTTTGAGTCAAGATCTTGCTATGTAGTTCAAGCTGGACTCAAGCTCCAGCACTTCGTAGCCCAGGCTGGTGTCAAACTTGCGAAAATCCTCTTGCCTCAGCCTCCAAAGTGCTGAGATTAAAACAATATTTTAAAATAAAATACAAAGTCTTACCTTGAAGAGAGGAAAAAGCCTAATTATTCTTAAATATCCTAATGTCACTGTAAACTGGATAAGAAACAAGTTGTCTGGTCTCCGTAAGACACAGTATAAAACAAAGACATCGATAAGTCCAACAAGCATGATAATAAAATCCAGTGAATTCCAATGTTGTTGAAAATATTTTTTTCTCAAAATTATTATCTGTTTAGAAGACAAATAGAATATATGTCATGTCATTGCACCTATACATTGATCAAGAGGGAAAATCTTTAAAACTAATGTTTAAGTCCTTAGCCACAAATGATTTGTATTCCAAAAGTTATGCTTTAAGTTATTCATTTGAAATTCCAAAAATTCTTTCTAATCTCCAATGTCGAATTTGTAATGTGACTCAAAAAATGTAATATATAGTATATATTATGTATTTTGAAGCTGGAATGCCAAAAAAAAGTTAAAAAATAACAATAAACAGGTTCATTGTAATGTCATTAATATTAAAGTAGAAAAACAGGTATACAGCTAAGCTATCTTTTTTTTTTTTCCTTGTCTTTTTGATACAGGGTCTCACTATGCAGTTCGGGCTGGCCTTGTGCTCACTTCATAACCCAGGCTGGTCTCAAACTCACAACCATCCTTCTGCCTCGGGCTCCTGAGCATTGAGATTGCAGGCTTGCACCACTAAGCCCAACCGGATAAGCTATCTTTGAAGCATTTATCCTAAGAAGTATTTCTCATATTATGCCAATTTGGCTTTTTTCAAAAAGATACATTTGCTAGCCTGTGTATATAGGCATCTCAGGGTGTCATATATACACACTAAAACCAGGACAGGTGACCACAGACCACAACAGCACAGACTGGGAGAACAAGTGTTCCAGGGCCCTGCCCGCCCGGGCTGCAGTCTGGCCTCCAGCCGCACCTCTGGCTCCCGGTCTGTGCTGCTGGCCCACTACAGGCAGGAGCAGGGGCCAGGGAAGAGGGCAGGGTGCGGGCCATGGTTATTTGGTCAAGGTTGAACAGCAGCAGCTTGAGGAACAAGGTCACCAGTTTGGTGGTGGTTGTGGCTGCTGCTGTTCTTTCATTTTTATTTTCATCTGTGTATGTCCGCAGTGCATAGTGGTCACATTCACTGTGCACTGTTGTGCACTGTTGGCACAAGTACATGCCATGTCTTATGTTTTTCATCCTCTTCCTCTCCTTTCTCCCTCCCTCCATCTCTTGGTTGCCTTTTTCATTTGTAAAATAGCTTTCTCCCTGTTTCTTATTATCTACCTTTTATTTTGCTCTTTAATTTTCCTATAAGAGAAAATATGCAATATTTAAGCTTGTGTGTCTGATTATTTCACTCAACACTACAGTCTCAAGGTGTATCCATATTCCTGCCCAGGAGTCCTACAATATCCTCCTTTATAAGAAGAGGAATATTCCATTGTATGTAAAAAACACATTTCCCTCATCCATTCATCTGTTGATGGGCAAATAAAATACTTCCAAATTTAACTACTATGAGTTGTGCTTCTATAAACACAGGAAGGCACACATCACTGTGGTTTGCTATCTTCAGCTCTTTCAGGAAGGTACAAAGAAGCAGAACAGGTGGCTCACATGAAATTTTTAATTTTTTTCTCAGGAATCTCCATACTGATATCTATAGTAGTTATACTAGTTTACAAACCCTGCAGAAGGCTTCCCTTTTCCCCCTGCAGCCTCATCAGCATTTGTTATTATTTGATTTCTTTTTTATTTTAGTTTATTAGTATACTGTGTTGCTTACATGCCTTGGGGCAAGTTGGTACCTGTACATAATACATCTCGACTCCTCATTCATCGCTTTTTCCCTTCCCTCCTCCTTTTCCTTTGCCCACCCTTTGACTTCCCCTCACCTTTTTTCTTTTACACATTTGCAGTACACTCACAGTCCTTGTGTGGAGCTGGTACAAATGCACGACACATCCCAAACCCTTTTTCTCCAACCTCCTCACCCCCGCATCTCTTGATCCCTTTCCCTTTAGAGAACAATTTATCTCCTTACTTCCTATTCTTTCTCTTTTATGTTGCTCTTTATTTTTACTCTGGGTTTCTTATATAAGAGAAATCATGTGATATTTAAGCTTGTGCATCTGATGTATTTCATTTAGCAGGATGGTCTCCAGGTGCTTTCATTTTCCTACAAGTGACTCGAGTTTTTCCTTGTGGCAGAGTAGCACATTGTGTGTCAGTACCACACGTTCTTTATCCTGGACATACAGGCCACTTCTTCGATTTAGCTGTTATGAATTGCACTTCTATAAACATGAGTACACACGTATCATTATATTATGATGTCTTTAACTTTCTTGGGAAAATACCTAGAAGAACAGGTAAGTAACTGGACTTTCTAATTTCAGTGGGGGATTTGTTATTTTGTTTGTTTTTGTTTTTGTCTTTTTGAAACAAGGTCTTGCTGTGCAGTTCAGGGTGGCCTTGAGCTCACTTTGTAACCCAGGCCGGTCTCAAACTCTCTACAATCCTCCTGCCTCGGCCTCCCAAGTGCTGGGATAACAGGTGAGTGCCACCACACCCAGTTCAAATTTTAGTTTTTTGAGGAATATCCATGCTGATTTTCGCAGAGGTTGTACTAGTTTACATTTCCATCAGTTGTTCAGAAAATTCCTTTTCCCCTGCAGCCTGAAGCACTTGTTATTATTTGATTTGATAATGATGGCCATTCTTCTAGGGTAAGATAGAGTCTCAGGGTTTTTTCTATTTGCATTTCTCTAAATGCATTTTTTCAATTATTTATTGGCCATTTTTACTTCTTCTGAGATGCGTTTATTTATTTGTTGGCTATTTTTTCATGAGATCTTTTGGGGAATCTAATTTTTTTTAGTTCTTTATAAAATCTAGATATGAGTCCTCTGTCTGAGGAATACCTGGCAAAATTTTTTCTCATTCTATTGGTTGTTTCCCTTGCTGTGAAGAACCTTTTTTATTTGATATGATTCCATTTGTTCATCTTGATGTTACACAAATTTGTCTTTAAAGTATTTGAGGGAAATACTTGTGTCTGTTTTTTCAAATTTCTTCCACCTGTCCCTTGAGATCACCCAAGACTGTGACTATAATACTGATTTTCTTATTAAACTTAAAAATTTTTAAATGTTACTAAAATTCCAGAATCCCACTAAGCATATTAACAAATGGCTTCTGGTATCAAGTCATTTCAATACCATAACAAACATGCATCCACATTATCTGAATTTTTCTTGCTACATAAAATGTAACACATTTCTATTTTAAATAGTACCTTCAACGTTGACTGCAATACATATAAAAACAAAAAATAGTAGTTTATTGAACTCAGTGCTGACTCATTGAGTTTTCTTGCCATTGGCCATAAATGTATGATGAGAGGATAAATATACATGAACGTTATAATATTTCCTGCATATTCAAATTCTTCTGAAAATACAATGTGGTATACAAATAAGATAAATTTATTAACCCTGAAAAAAATAAGATCAAATAAAATGTGAGATCACTTAAAAGTCTAAAAATTGAGAGGTGAAGATCATCATTTGTTTAAACAAATTGTTAAAATTAATTTGAAGAAGACTATAAATAATATATAACAATAGTTAAGACAAACAAATACTATCTGTACATAAATATCATAATAAAGAAATATAAAGGTATGACACTTGTTAAGCCATATCAGAGATGAGGTATATTTTTTAAAATCAAGGCTATCAGCCATAGAAGACACTACAAATATTTATAAGTCAAAAATGAGAAATAAGTTTAGAAGAAAATGAGTTGCACATCAGCATTAAAAAAAAAACAAGAAAAAATATTCTATTCAACAATTACCATGGTATGCATTTCTTAAAACTTTCTAATCTATCTAAAGTAGAAGCTGGGTGTGTGGTGCATGCCTGTAATCCCAGCACTCAGGAGGCTGAGGCAGGAGGATTGACATGAGTTCAAAGCCATTTTGGATTACACAGTGAGTATAGGCCAGCCTGAACTTACATAGTAAGACCTTGTCTCAATAAATAAATAAATTGATGTCTAACAAAAAGAGGTTCAAAAGGTATCATTAAGATCCTAGGAATTTGCTATGTTACTTTTTTATTTCTTCTTAAATTTGTTATATTTAAGAAAAGGAAAAAATATAGAAAAGCAAAAAAATTATTATCTGTGGTTATCAAAGATTAAGACCCACTGATGTTTTAGAAGCATTAGTGTTCCTTGCATGTTCTTGTTTTGACATCTTCTATTGATCAAAAAATCTATTTTCCAACTCTAAAAATTATATAAGCTCACAACTGACATAACAAAGTAAAGTGTATACCTAAGTTATGTAAAATCTGTATTTTGTGATATTTTTAAAAATTGGTAATAGATATTAAGGTCATGTAGTGTCTATCCTAATTGTAGACATCAACATTACTACCCTCTGAAAAGATAAAAATTAAGCTGAGCTAGAACTAGTCCACTGTTAGGTATTTTTCACTCTTGCTCCATTATACCCAGAAGAACATGCAAGCAACCCAGTATATAATATGACCCCTAAATGCTAGCATTTTCTTCTTTCTGCCCACATTTTAATGGATGTATCAACAAAGTTGCTAAAATAGAATGGGAAAAGAGAAGCAAGCATTCTCTTCAATCCCCACTGAACAGGAGTTAACCATAATGTTAGTTTCATTTTAATAAGAAAAATCAAAGTAGTCTATTCTGAAAATGTAGAGATACAATACTTTTGCATGTGTTGTTATTAAAGGTTCATAGTACTTACCCAGGTAAAATAGAAGTTCTCCTTTCTTTATGGTATTCCATGTAAGTTAATATGTTTTTAAACATTATAAGCCAACTTCTAGATCTTATGTAAGTTGAAACATCATAAATACTCATGAATCTAACAAAGAAAAATACACATATGTGCTATAATAAAAGACAAGCACTATTCTTGGGAGTAATATAAAAATAGAAGTTATACTAGATATAAATTTCACATGCTTATTCATTTTCAAATCTCTGCATCCATCTACCCATGAAAGGTAAAGTAATATTTTTAGCATGAGAACCCTTGTGCCCCTGTTCCAAGAATCATCCCTTTCCTGAAGTAGAACATACTTAAAATTTTTCTAGACCAACATTTGGAGGTTCTGGAATCAAGCTTCCTTTCATCATATGTTGCCTAGCCTAAGCATCTCCAAAAATCTGAAGACCTTACTCTCTTGAAAGTAATCCCAAGGATTGACCATCTCCCAGAGAGATTACAAGGCTGCTAAAATGTTGCTTATCACAGACCAGTATCTCCTATCACTGACTCACACCTTTGGCTTAGAGAAGTCACAATCTAATGTTTTTAATACAAATGTTTTTAATACTTGTCAATACTGTGACCAGAGGGGATATATCATTACGACACTGAGCTTTTCCCATCAGATTTTCTGGCAGCTGTCAACATCACCAGTGAAACCAATTCCTCTAGAGCCTGCCCCATTCCAGGAAGCAGTCTAATAAAATTGTGCTCCAGTTCTCTGTACCTCCTCTAGCCAGTACTTTAGTGACTATGATATGGCGGCAAAATGATAATAATAATAATAATAATTGAAGTTGTATAAGTTCCCATTAATGGGTCCGCTTGCTTCTTATCTAACGTAATTGCTATCAGAACTTTCTTCAAAATCCCTAATGTCATGAGAGTTATGAAATTGTAGGGAGGAAATGTGCAAATAGGAAAAAGTAACAGATGGATAGGTGGACAAATGGACCAGATGGACATTTGGATAAATGGATGGATGTACAGAAGAATAGATGGACAGATATGTGAAGAGATAGATGGACAGATGAACTGACAGACAAATATAAATAGAGGAGATAATAGATTGGTCAACTGGACGCATAATTCTTTGTTTACTCTTCCTCACATATTCATTCAATTTTAGAGATATCAATTAAAGAAATAGTTGACTTACTTTTGTTGGATGAGGCAGTAGATTTTGGTAGCACCAATTAATATCCGGGATGCCTGTATGCTAGTGAGTCCATCATTGCACTGTTTTTCAAAGCTACTCTAAACATACAATTTTAAGCAAAAATTATAAGGGATCAAAATATAAACATAATGTACTCTTCTTAGTCCTTATATAAGCTTCACTATTACTGAACTCAATAAAATGGGCCCTCTTAGCCCATGGTTTTACAACCTCAAATCTTATCAATGAATTAAAAATATTCAGGAAAAAATTGAATTTGTAGGGAGCATATAGGAAATTTTTTTGCCAATATCTCCCCAGTAATAAGTATTGCAACTATTTACACAGCATTTGCATTGTGCTAGGTATTATGAATAATCCAGAGATACAGTACAAATGACAATGCACCTACATAGATTATATGCAAATACTATGCCATTTTTAATTTTTAAATTTTTGTTAATACATGTTTGAGGTATATAATAATTAAATTCATCATGAGGAGTTAAGACATGTATTACACACTTTAATTCTTTTTACTTTTTTATATAAGTAACAGGAGTCTTCAGATTTTAGTGTGCATAGGGTGTCCTAATCCAATCCATCTTGGATACTGAGGGCTAACTCCATATGAAAATATACCATTAAGAAAACTTCTATAGTAAGACATAAAGTTTATTCAATTCAAGTATATACTCATTTTTTACCAAGTACTGCCCTGACTGTTGTAAGAAATATAAAGGTTCATGGCCTCAAGAAGCTAAAAATCTATATATAACTCAAAAGAGTTTGGTAATGTAAACATCAGTAGAATACAGAATAAAATGAAAATCAATGTCTATTTCAAAAAATCTGGAAAAATTTTGAATATTTTCACCACAAAGAAATGGCAAATGGTTGAGGAGATAGATGCGCTCGCCATTTTGGATAATACACAATGTACACATGTATCAAAATATTACATGGTATCTCATAAACATGTAAATCCACGTCAACTAAATAAAAACAAAATTCTTTTTAAATTTAAAAAATAGAAAAGCTATGCAGGGAAGAAGGCAGGGGAGAAGGAAATGTTAGATTCACCCATTCCCCCCTGGACAATTCCAGCATGCCTCAGCACCTTTAAAATTCTGAGGAGTTCTACAAGAAGCTCCATAAAGAAACCTCTTTAACCCTATTTTCCCCAGCTTTTCCAAACTAACATGAGTGTGGAGACTTTCTTTCTATGCAGAGTCTATTAACGTCCCATGGACAAGTGTTCTTTTGGAACTCACTTTGGAAGGCATAGGCATTAAGGAACCATGCGGGGTTTTAGGCAGGAAGGTAACACAGTGCCATCTGTCTTGTAGTAAGTCATTGTGGTTCAAGAATGGAAATATTGGGGGCAGAGAGTCCAACTGACAGTTATTACCCACAAGAGATTATGATTGCCTAAATTAAGATTGCAAGGATGAAAAAGGATGTGCCTGACAAATATTTACAAGGTGAACTCTGAAAATATTAACAGGGTAATCTGATCGAACTTGAAGAAGAAGCAAAGAACGAGACAGACCCCATCCCCTACACGGCAATGACTCCATTCACTAAGGCCAGGAGTACGGCAGTGGCTCAGGATGAATTCAAGATGGAGCTGAACAAATATCAGTGGAAGGTCCAGGAGAAGATGTCCAACCTCATAAAATTCATGAATCTAAAGAATTCATAAATCTAAAGATTTTGGAGAAAGATGACAAATTTGAAGAGCATTTGTTTATAGGGTTAAAATCATGAGCATGGCTGAGAATAAAAAAGGGGAAAAATAGGTTTCTCTGTCCTGAGGAACACCTCAGTTAAAGGCATAGAAACAGAAAAAGGAGTTCACAGAGGAGTCTGGAAAAGACAAGAGTCACAAAGGCAAGACAAACGTCACAGGAGAAGGGACTCTGAGGAAAGCCAATCACAGATATAATGAAGTGAGTCGCTTGGTGGAATCGTTGATGTGAAAGAGTAAGTGTGAGGTGTCATAGCAATGGCCCCATGAGGCCCTGTGACCATTCCAGGGGAATGACTGGCACTGCTGCTCCTCCCATCAGGAGGTGGCATCTACTTCTCCATTCATTGAATCTGGGCTGGCTTTGTGATTTGCTTTACTTAAAAGAACAAGAGTAGAAGTGACACTGTGCAGATTCTAGAGGCTAGGACTTAAGTGGCCTTTCAGCTTCCTTTCTCATGTTCCTTGGAACCAAGACCACCTCCCTGTGAAGAAGCCAGGTCCAGCCTACTGGTGGAGAATAGGCCACATGAAAGAAAATCAGTATCCTAGAAGCCAGCCAGACTAACTGCCAAACCTGTGTGTGAAGACATCCTGGATCCTGCAACCCTAGCTGCACTGTGAGAGGAACAGAGACATACAACAGATCCCAGCAGGGCTCAACAAAATGATCACCCAACCCACAGAAACAGGGGGAATAAGAAACCACTGCTGTTTCCGGTCACTAAGTTTTAGAGTGTTTGTTATACAGCAAAGCTAACTGAAACAGAAACCAATATCAAACCTGGAGAGCCATCAGAACCAAAAGCTAAAACACGTGGCATTTAGGGTGGGGCTGAGCAGTGGGCAGGGGCTGGACAAGCACAACAAGCAAGAACAGAAAGAGCAGTAGCTGAACTACCGTCAGAGGCTGCAGACAGGCAGCCGCGCTGCGAAAGTGCAGCACAGTCGCTGAGACAGTCGCCTGATGCAACTTGGCAGGTCGAACGTGGACCTAATAAATGGCCTGCTGAGGAAAAGGCTAGATTTCTAATCCCCTGGAAGTGCTAAAACTGTAGCTTTATGTTTAGCTGCCTATGACAAGAGAGATAAACCAAAAAGAAACAGGTCAAGCTGCAAGCATAACTTAGGGCAAATACACAGGCCAGAATTTGTCATATTGAAAACTAAACCTGTTTCACATCTGTAATTCCTCTAGCTGGCAAAAGATCCAGGAGTACAAACCGAATGCAGGGTGCTGCCAATAAAATACAGCCTCTGCTTCAAGATAGATTTAAGGGTGCTGCATGCAGACACTTTTTAATACCACCAAACAATTCAAAGTGGTATTTAGTCTTCCCTTTCAGCAAGATTAAAGGCCTTCTCAGATCTTTGGTTGCTTGGCTGAAAAGAAACTGGGGATGAAGTAGACTATAATCAGATTTATGGGAAATGCACAAAGCTTTTGAGGAAATCACATCAACTTGGAATCAAAGGGACAGAAACCACTGTATGTGAATATAAGTCTTCCAGTACCTTAGTAGAACAAATAAGACTGAGAAAGTCACTCAGCTACAAGCATGGGTTTATTTCTTACAGAAATGGAAAGAATGGAGAGAGTTGGTGCATTTGCCCCTGGATTTCATAGTCATCATGGTGATTTCTTTCTTGCCTGTTGGTTTTTTGGGGGGTTTTGGTTTTTGTTTTGTTTGTTTGTTTTTTGTTTTTGAGACAGGGTCTCACTCTATAGCTCATGATGGCTTTGAACTCAGTATGTAGCCCAAGATGGCCTTGAACTTGCAGCAATCATCCTGCATCAGTTTTCCAAGGGCTGCAATTACAGACCTGCACCACCATTCTTGCCTCATGATTTCTACGTATTTCTTCTTCTTGTACAGAAGGATCTGTTATTATCACTGAGAGTTCAGTGTGTAGGGGGCAGATATGCTGTCCTTTTAGTTCCCAGGTCTCTAGATCAAGAGAAGTCATACTGAAGGAGAAGCAATCAAGAAGCCTCTCACCTGGACCAAATGCAGATGAGGAGCTGCTGGGCTACTTGACACAGTAATAGAATGAAGCTTTGAGGGGTCGTGGAAAAAGCCAAGTATGTTTTGAATGCAGGAAGAATACAAAAAATTGTAGCCAGTGGACAAAGCATGTCACACTTACACAGTCACAGACTTTTTGCCTCTCTTAGCAATAGTCTGAGTCTAAATTTTTGCTTTTAGTTTTGTCTAAATTTTAATAGATCAAATATTAATTTTAATAAGCAGTAGACTATCAGAAATAATAAAGATTTGTTCTTAGGCACCAGAATACCATAAAGATTAAAGGTATTGAAAATGTTTAAACAGACTATGTAAATAGTACCAACCATTTGTATTATAGCTACGTGCAATTTGGCTTCTTCTATTAAAACTTCATCAGTTGGGCACTCGCTAGTTTCATCATCACATGACAGATTGGAAGATTGAAGACTATCCAACTAAGTTTTAAAACACAAAGAGATAAAGTAAATAAAAACTGTAAGAAGATAGCAGGCATTATACTCGACAAAAATTTCAATAATTCAAATCAAAAATGCTAAAGTTATGGTTAAGTATTGTTTCAATTGTGGTGAAATACTCTTTGGAAGAGATTTTGGGGTTTCATTTGTTTTTTTGTTTTGTTTTTTTTCTTATTTGTTGTTGTTGTTTTTGATTTTTGAGACAGGGTCTCGCTATGTAATTCAGGCTGGCCTTGAACTCACTATGTAGCCCAAGCTGGCCTCAAATTTACAGTGATACTCCTGCCTCAGCCCCGAGAGCACTGGTCTTTTGGAAAGAATTAACAGCCAAATTCTTCTCCATCTTCTTCTCCGTCTTTTCCAAATTCTTCTCTGTCTATTCTTGACTACTTTCTGATCAGCTTGTGATTTCTGCTTCTTATAATAATTATGCAGGGACAGTTTTCTACATCTCTCAACTCATTGGAAAAAATCATCTTAGCAGAGACCATTGCTTGATAGTCAGCCAATTTGTAAAAGCATCCATTCTCCTGGGGTTGTGTAACTAAGGATGATCACCAAGACCTTCTTTTTAAAGAGAGAATTCAAAGAAGTCATTTCACCAAGCTAGCAAAGCTGGTAAATATCTCCCCTCAGTTTTCTGATATTTAGTTAACAGAATCAGGTTTTTTATTAAAGACTAAGATGAGACATCAGATCAAGGGAGGGAAAGGAAGATTATTTTTTGCCAGGTATCAACTCACAGGAATATTATATTCAATCTTTGTTTTTTGTTCTACTAAAGTCCAATTAACATTTGTTGTAAGTTTCTCCATTTTAAATAAAGTTATTGTGTTCTGTCGAATCTGCTGTATGTGATGAATGACATTTTGTATAACCCGTTGTCTTGGGAGGGAAATAGCACAGAGACCTGTGAGAAAGAAAAGCAAAGGGCCTTCACACACACTTCAGTGGAGAATGAAAGGGAAAGACATAGTCATAGGATGAGTTAGTGAAACCATGAACTCACCTGCATAGCCAGAACACAGTAACTACAGCAATGGCAATTTTTAATCAAAAAATTTCCCCCAAAATTATCCACTATCTATTTCCCCTTGGCTATATAACTCAGCTTTATCCAACCCAACTGCTAAAGACTTTCTGCTTCAAGGCACCCACCCGTATTTCTTAAAAGGCAAAGAATAACCTGTGTTCCCTAAAAGTAGGGGGCAGCTTATGAAACTGTGAGGATTCCTGGGCTCCACTCTGCAGCCACAAAATCAAAGTGTCTTAAGAATTTGACTTAACGAGTTCTCCACCTGTTTCTTATTCATAATGAAATGTAAAAAACCACTACAATAAAACAGCCCTCAAATTTAACATCTCCATTTCCTGGCACGCAAATCTGAATATCCAAAAACTTGCCATGATGTGTATTTTGTTGACATATGAATTTGAGTTTTGACCTTTGCCTGTTCAATTCCATCTCAGTGAAGCTGTTCTGTCTTTGAAAATGCATGTGAAACATCTCATAACAGGTTAAACTGGTGTCCTTTTAATATTTTATTTTATTTTATTTTAAGTTAAAACTAAAATTACTAGTTTGCAATACATGACTTTTCCATTCATCGTGGGGAGGAGTATCACTTGCACATCACTTTGTGATTCTGTTTTATTCCCCTTCCCCTCCCTACCCACCTTCTTTCCTCTATCTCTAAATCCCCTTTCCCTATTTTCACTAGTATTATTTTTAGTTCATGTAATGACGTATAATGTTTCCATTCATTGTATTTTTTACATGTACACAGCACATCTTAAACAATCTTTTTGCTTCCCCATTCCCTCTCGTCCTTCCCTCACTCTCAGTCTCTTGTACCACTTCTAGACACTTACACCACTGAGCTAAACCCCCAGCCCCTTTTTTTGTTATTCTTTTTTTTGGTACTTGAGATCGAAATAATGGCCTTGTGCTTGCCAGGAAGGCACTTAGGCCACTGAGCTAAATTACGGGCTCTGTACCGCTTCTTGTTTGTAAAAGATCTATCTCTCTGTTTCCATCTATCAGTTCTTTATTTTGCTCTTTATTCACACTTTGCCCTACTCAAATTAGAGATACCATACCAATATTTGTCCAGTTTATTTTGCTTAACATTATATTTCCAGGTGTATCCATTTTTCTACCATATCTAAAATTTATCCTTTACAGCTGAGTATATTCCATTCTGTATAGTATGTATTTACAGCTGAGTATATATATTCCATTATGTATAGTACCATATTTTTTTATCCATTTATCTGCTGATGGACATACAGGATGTCTTTCGGGATTCAGCTATAGTGAATTGTACTGCTGTAAACACAGGTATGTATATATTGCTCTAATATGATGTCTTTAGTATGATACATATGCCTTACCTAATGTCTTAGCTGACTGAGTCATCATGTATGAGTTTATTCCCATAGTCAACAGTGATACTGCTTGAATAAAGAATATAAACTAAAATAAAGCATACAAATGGTTATAACTAAAAGATTGTTAGTTTTTCAAAAACAGTCATCCATTTAACCACCATCAAAGTTCAACTTTAATCCATATTTTTAATCCTGTTTTTGATAAGTAAATTAAGGTAAAAGGGATGCTTTGTGGACCTTGTTTAGACATAACATACTGATGCAAAAATTAATTTTCCAGCAAAATGAGGAAATAAAGATAGATTTGTAGATTCTGAGATAAGGACAGAGAAAAGCTTTCCACACTGCCCATTCTGGCAGCAGCTACCCAAGGCTAGCAAGGTGAGAACCGTCAAGAACATGGCTCCTGAGCCTGAGAGGTGGGGTAAGCCCCGGCCACCCCAGGCATTGGTACCTGTGCCTGGGATGAGGACTGTGCACCACCCACATTACTGCAGCTGTACCAGGCCCTGAAGGAGCAGGCAGGAGCTGTGGTGGGGTCAGAGAAGATGCTGTGCATGAACAAAAAGATACCACATTTATCAGCCTTGGTTTTGCCATTTATTAGCCATGTGGCCTGGGGCCTCTGAGTCTCAGTGTCCTTCATTGAAAATTGCAGTTCATAGCAATATCACCTCCAGAGTGTTTTCTAGACTTGGTGGGTGACTGTCACTGGTCCTAGAATGCTTGTAAAATACTGACTCCCAGACCCATCTCTGAAGATTGTGATTCTTAGGGTCTAGATGGAGCAAAGGGCATTCATAACATCTGACTGAATTAGGAAACACTGTAAAGGATACCCAAGTGTTAGCATCCAATTAATTCAGTCTGGGACCAATGCATTGCATAAAAGAGAATTAAAAGCTCTTAAATGTTAGTTAATGACACTGTTCACTTAGAACATGGAAGGACCCAAATCTGTGCAAAGCCACCAGTTCACCTAAACTCCAAATTAATTTCCAGACCAGGCCTATGGATATAAATCCTCAAGAAAGACGTGGTGAGAAATATAATACTCTATCAAGAAAAGTACATTCTCTTTTGAGAGTTAGGGCATATCACGCTATATACAGAAGACTATTGCCGGTTTTGGCTTCTCTAATAGTTTGATGGTATTTCCTTGGACCTTCTGGGTAAGAGCCAAATAGTAAAGACAAGAAAATCTCAAGCTGGAAATCAGACAATATCAGGAAACACTCTCCATCTACCTGGGAAGATGGTCTTGAGGTTATAACATTTGAGTGGTTTCCTCCTTCCCTAGAACAGGTTCGAGGTTTATGTGACTGGGAGCTGGAGGGGTGCTGGTCCTGAAGAGATCTGTCACCTTCTCTGGCTCACTTACTGTCTGTCACAAATGAGGAGGTGCCTACACCCTACCAGCAGGTGCTCTAGGCCCCTTGGATGTTACCTGCAGTGTCACAGCACAGATGCTGCACCACCAACCCACTCAGAGGAGAGAGACTTTGAGAAATCTTTGGAGATCATGAAATCTTTGGTTTATTGGTATTGATAATATAAACATAACTAGATCACAACATCATTATTATAAAATCTTTATCTTATTTATAAAATTTTTCTCCCTTTAGTTTCTGTTCTAGTATCTGTAGTGGTTATAAGGCTCTCCATAAGGGTATTTTTCTTTCTGTACTTTATGACAGGTATAGAAAAAAATAGCATTTATTAAGTACCATCTCAACCTCAACTGGAAATCAAGGCTGAGAAAGACTCTGTAACTTCCCCTACAGTCACCAAAGGATGAGTAAAGGATGGAGTCAAGATGGGAGCCCAAGTCCATCTAAAACCTCTGTCCTTAGCCAATACAATATGTTGGTCCCTTTCACACTGCCAACATAAATAAACCTTTCTCTGAGTCCCTTTCTGCTTAAAAAGAATGCATTTCTTAGCTAGGCATGGTGGCTCATATCTGTAATCCCAGCACTTTGGTGGCTGAGACAGAAGGATCATTGCAAGTTCAAGACCAGCCTGGGCTACATAGTGAGCAAATGGCTAGCCTAAACTGCATAGTAAAACCCTGTCTCAAAAAAGAAAAGAAAAATAATACATTTTTAAAGTCTGATTTGAAACTAATTTTATTATTGGATACAATAACAAGTCCTACAAATAAAGGTGGATAAATAATCAAAAGACATGATTTTTTCCTACCAGATGTGGAGCCTTTACTTTTTGTTCAGCCAGATTATAAACATCAGGAGCCAAGACTAGGCTATAAACTCCTCTAATTCCAGACCAGGCCATAACAATTCCCAATTTCCAACTATATTCGTGACCCAAATGCATCAAGATAGGAGTCACTGCAATAATAGTAAGAATTCTGTGGACAGAAAAACATTAAAAGTAAATAAATCACACTTTATATTACTTATGGTGAAGCTGTGCACTAAGTGCTAAATTTCTTTAAAATTTTTTCAGGAAAGAGAAAGCAATGCAGTTTATTGGTGTTATGCAAGCTTTCTGAAACTAGATCTGCTTTCTACATATTTTTTATTTTAAAAAAATAATACTAAAGTTTGGCAGAAAAATAATATATGGGCTGCCTGAAAAATTATGCTGGCATATCTGGTTGACTGTAGTGAGTCTGAGTCTTCACAGTCAGAAAGCTCATCACCAAAATACAGCGCATTTTTCCTGTGAAACTTCTCTGAGGACCATGAAATGATAGCCCAAGAATTTGAGCTTGAATTGTTTAGCAGGAATTTGAGATTTAAATGTAGCTTTAAGCCGCGGCCACCCCTCGGCAAGATCCATCAGCGTTTCCTGAGATCTGCATCATGTTGGAACTTAGGGGACTGGGAAAGCAAGCAGCCAGCTCGCTGCCCTGGTAAATGGCTGTGAACCTACTGGCGCACAGGCTGAGATTCAAACATCTATCCCCATCCCCTCCCAACACCCCCCCGTTAGCAAATGGGAGCCAGAGATCTGAGCATCTCTTGCGAGGTTGACTATACGCAATATAGCAAATAAGGGGGATTTCCTTCTACCATCTCTTTGAAGGCAAATATTTTTATCACTGTTTTGCTTTGTTCTGATTAATGGTATTGCTTTATTCAATATTGTGTTTTTATAAGTTCTGTAACGTTCTGTATTTCCTTTGATTTTACTACACCTGATTGAAAGAACAACTATTGTGAAGAAAACGAGATATACCTAGTACTGTTAGCCCAGTAACATGCTGTGAAGTTCTGTACCTATTTCACTACACTATCTCAGTTGGCTTTGTTCTGTCTTGTTCTGTGGTATTTTCCTACTTTAAAAATAAAAAATAATAAATAAATGTAGCTTTAACATTCTGGAGAAACAGAAGTATAAGTAAATTTGTAGCTTATTTGATAAGAATAGAAGATCTTGGGGTTGTGGTAGATTGAATATTTCATGTGCTTACCAACAGTTTATACAAAGAAAAACAATATATCTCACTTGGCTGCTGTATGGACTTGTTGCCTTGAGTAAAGTCATTACTTAAAAGCAAATTTGAAAAATCTATAGGAGCAGATTTTTATTACTAATGGTAGTAATAAAATCTACTACCATTTTATTACTATGTAAACTGCTTTTACATAGTAATAAAATGGTAGTAGTCAGAACCATCCAAAACAGAATAATAGAAATATTCAGATTTCAAAACAAAAATTAAATGGATTGTGGAAACAGGGAAACCATCTTACTTTGGTTCCAGAATCTACTGGTAATACAGCTAAGGATGTAGAGATTATGTGTATTAGAGTTGCATTAAGAGATTTCATCTACTAGAGCATTTGTTTATTCAAAACAGGCCTGTACTAAGTGATTTCCAACTCTGAACTGTGGGAGAAATCAAAATCATTTTTTAATCCAAATAATGAAACCCTAATAAACTAACACTGAAGGGGAAAGATATCCAAAAGGAGCAGCTTCAACTGTGAAGATAACCAAAGTGCTCTATGAAAACTGTCTCTCTTTGCTGTATTGCGGATCTATGGTTATTTGGTACTATTGCTTAAAAACTGCTGGGCTGTAATGCAGCCCTGCGTGTGAATATAAGTTATACTATGCGAAAAAATAAGACAAAACTTATTACTAAGAACCACAGAGACCAGTCAATAATAGTTTTGTGAATTTTATTTTAAAAACACAATGTGTGAAACTATTTTCTTATGTTGAAAAAATTTTGAAAATTTAAAACATTATGGTAAATAATCAGTATTAAAACTTATGTACACACTGAGATACGGTAAATACAAAATGCCATTATTATTAATAAGCTAGTGTGTTATGATACCAATGTCTTCTTTTCAACAAAATTAAAACCAACCATACTTCTGGCATAAAATCATGAAATTAAATCAAGAGTTTATATTAATGTAGAATGTTATTGCTAAAACATATTCCACACCATTTTTAAAACTTGAGAATATTGTTATCATTTTTTTAATTTTATTTAAAGAGAAAAAAAGGAAGAAACAATACAGAATTTCAAAAAAGTAAACAGTAAGAAATCACTAGTTGATAAATTACATGTTGTCTTCTTAGATACAGTTTTTCAAGTTACAAAATTAAAGCATATAAAGTGGAAATTCAAACTGAGGCTGCAAACAGTTCTGTGCAATGATCCAATAATAACTAAGCAACATGGTTATCCATCCTACACACTTAAACATACATGCAGTTATAGCCTTTAGAGCACTTTCTTTTCCTCTTATTGCTTTTTTAGGTCCATTATCTCTTTAGTTATATCATGTTTCAGCTTGCTCAGTTCCTTACTGAGCTGTTTTGTTGTTGTTATTTACTTTTTATATTTATTTATTTATTTATTTTAAAGTAGTAAAATACCACAGAACAAGACAGAGCAAAGCCAATTGAGACAATGTAGTGAAATTGGTACTGAACTTCACAGCAGGTTACCAGAACAACAGTAATAGCTAACATATTATATCTCATTTTCTTCACAATAGTTTGTTCTTTCAATCAGGTAAAGTAAAATCAAAGGAATTACAGAACATTATAGAATTTATCAAAACAGAATATTGAATAGAGCAATACCATTAATCAGAACAAAGTAGAACAGTGATAAAAAATATTTGCCATTTGCCTTCAAAGAGATGGTAGAAGGAAATCTCCCTTATCTGCTATATTGCATATGCTCAACCTCCCCAGAGATGCTCAGATCCCTGGCTCCCAATTGTCAATGGGAGGGAATGGGAAATGGATCTTTGAATCTCAGCCCTCATGCTGATAGGCTCACAGCTGCTTACCAGGGCGGTGAGCTGGTTGGTTGCTTTACCAGCACCCTAAGTTCCAACATGATGCAGATTTCAGGAGACACTGATGGTTCTTGCCCTGTGGCAGCCTCGGCTTGGCAGGCCACAACCACTTACCAGGGCGGCAAGCTGGTTATTGGTTTCCCAGCACCCTTGAGAATATTATTAGCATCTTTGATTTTCTTTTTTGCCAGAATTTTCACATTGTGTACATTTGTGTTATCTCTGTATAAAGAAAAATGTGAACATGTATTTGTATGAATGTTTAAATGGAAATGTCCATGGAGTTGAATAATTTGTATTCACTTTTTATTGCATAAATATCTTTAATATTTTCCACTTCTAGACCTTTTAAACTTGTTTCATTTAACTAAATATGAATATTTCTTTAAAAAGAAGATAATAATGCTAGAAGTTCTATATAAATAATGGGATTTACTATTTATATATTGTGTACTTACACTTAGATAGTAAATTCCTTCATGGAAACTTTTTTAAAGAATATTGACAAGATAATCTATTCCCTGAAAGGCCATAAAATGGCCAAATTAAGAAATTAGAATTGAAAGTTGTACATATCATGGACAAAAAGGTAAAAATATTGTACACATATTAATAAACTTAATCCAACCAAGATTTTCTTGAGATCCAAAAAAAAATCATATGCAAATTAATTTCCCTTTGTGCCTTCATGCTAAGTCATTTTTCTACAAGAGACCATAGAATCTATCTTTAGGAGAGCTGTACCAAGGAAATATCAGTATTGTACTTCAGATGATTTAGAAGCGATTTCAGATAAGATTTCAGCAAAAGTAAAATCAGATCTATGTCAACCTCAAAAACCGTATAGGGTATCAGTTACTCAACTAGGAATCATACAAGCCGATTTAGAGAATTTCTATTTTTGAGAAACAGAGAGTCTATACCCACATACTACTCTTTACATAGTTTTTTTTAAAAAAGCTTTCCACCTTGCTCCCTGGCCTCTTCCATATCTTTACTTAAACGTCACTTTCTAAATGAGGCTACCCTGACCACCCTAGTAAAGACACAGCTCACTGTCCCCTGTGAACACACACCTCAGCCTGCTTTCTTTATTTCTCATAATCTTAATCATTTTCTATTACATAATTTTAAGTATTTAATATGCTTTCTCTCACAGGAATCCTACATAATAATGTAAATTCCCTATTGACGTACATAATTTAGAACTATTTTAACCATTCAAATGAACAATGCTTGGCTTTTAGTAGATACTTAATAAATATCTGCAGGCTAAATAAACACATACAGTGGTTTGCTTCATTCTTTAATTTTACCTAAAATGTTTTGTTCTAAAATCTACTGATAATTTCACTCAGGAATCCTTTCACTGCTTAAAAATTTCAAAAATTCTTTTTCATCCTGAGAAAATAAGGACACTCATGATAATAGTAGTAATTAACTTTACTGAGCATTTATTCTGCACCAGGAAGAGGTTTTACTCTTAGACGTGGATTACTACATTTAATCCTCATAGCCACCTCTGAGATAGTTTTATAAATTCAGCCCATTCGGCAAATAAGCACAGTGAAACTGAGATTAGGTAACTTTGCAAAATCATATGTTCACAGTAACAAACCTAACAAGTGTGAAAGATGGAATTTGGAACTAAGATAAACACACATTATGCAAGGAAACAACGATTGATTTAAAAATGATTTTTCAAGAGATCTGGACCTAGAAAGAGAGAACAGATACCAAGATGACTACTGATTTGACAGCCACACAGATTCAGCACGTAGCCACCAAAGTTGGACGCAACATGGATGGGGCAGGAGTAGGAGAGGCAGAATTATGTGAATGCCTGAGTCCACGCAGTGTCTTGGAATCAGTAGAAGCAAGTTTCCATGAGGACACATTATAAAGTAAGCTCCATTGGCCACTGGCTGGTGTGGCAAAGACACCATTATGAATTCTTATGAGAGATAGGTTATCGCAAACAAGGTTTGACATTCTAGAGGCATGCTCACAGAGTCAGAATTAATTGAATTTACCACAGCTATTGATTATAATAAATGATGATGAAGGTCAACAAGAATGCTAAGAGCCGTTATTCTCATGCAGCGTGCTCAAACTTTAGCCTCGAGTCAAAACCACCCAGAGAACATGTTAAAACTGTTTCCTGACTCTCATCTCCCAAGTATCAACTCAGTGGACCCAGAATTTGCATTCTCAAGGGTGACACAGATGCTGTTGGTCTACCCTGGCTCATTTCCCAGACCTTGCAGAACAACAGCTTTACCTGAGTTGCACAGTGGCTATTGTCAAGGCCCTGAGCACACAGCAGGTTTCCTGACACCACATCAAGATCTTTTTTTTGCTGTACACCACTGATTCCCAGTTCAAAACCTGGGCTTAACAACTAAGCTCAGAAAACAAACTTTAAAGTATAATTATTACCTTACACAATTCACTGTCACAAACAACATGAGAGTGAAAACTATAGCGTGAAATTTGAAATACTCGATTTCTCCACATCCAACCACAATGCCAAAGAAAGTATATATTAAATGTTCGTATATCGACGCAAACATCATTAGGAATCTAGGATGAATAAAAAGGAAATGACAATTTAAGCAATGCATTTAAACAAATGGAGAAAACCATTATTTCTTTAAATCCACAATTCAAAGTAAAAGTCTATCAAAAAGTTATATTAAAAAAAAAACTATGCTCTCTCAGCTACTGATACCTCATAATGAAAATACTAATGTTAGTAATTATTGGTACTTTAAGTTCTTTGCATATGTAACACAGAACAAAATTTAAACTTCAAAGGTTTAAAAAAAAGTTATATAAAGAGAATTTTAGTAGCATCCACAAAGGCATGACCTCTTAAGAACTTAACATCTATGAGATTTGCACTAAATACAGAATAGGAAACTTACTTAGTAATTACATGCTCCATGTTTGGTTTAAAGCTTAAGGAATCTAAATTCAGTCCCAAAGTGATCAAAGCAACAATGCCTGACATTCCAAAATATTCCGCTGGGGAGAGAAAAAAAAAAGAGTAAAATTTAAATCTGCACACTGAGGTACTTTATCTTGAGTGAAGAGGTGGTGGGGAATTTGAGAGTAGTACTTCTTACTTAGAAAGCTATTTCAAGGGATCCCATTAATCTTGGGAATCAGGAGCAGTGAGCTTTTCTTGGTAAAGGGCCAGACAGTAAATATCTAACCTTTGTGGGTCACATGGCATCTGTCGCCAACTATTCACTCAGCTTTTGTAGTGCAAAAGTAGCCACAGACAACATACAAGCAAGTATCTGACAAAACTTCATTTGTAAACACTAAAATTTGAATTTCATATAATCTTCACATACCACAAATTATTTTTCTTTCATTCTCTTGTAAAACATTTTAAAATGTAAAAGCCATTCTTTGCTGACAGACTGCCCGAAATGAGCCTATTTGATCTCACTGGCCAACCCCAGACTGTCACTGAGGATGAGGGTAACGGAAGAGCAGTTGAACAGTCTCTACTGAGCACCTCGGGGGCATCGTGCTGCACGCACCGGGAGCCATAAACCAAGCCCAGTGTTCACTTGGTTTCTGAAGATCTTGAAGCTTGCTTTTCTTTTGCCTCCCTAACTCAAATGGTATTCCTTGGGCTCTGAACAGATTTGTAAGTGTAGCCTGGGGCAAGAAAAATAACCATGAAAAATGTTTAACTACCATAAATACTAACAGTCCAGGGATGCAGAGTTCTCAAACGGCACTTTATAAACTACAGACAAAAAGCTAAAGAAAGAACATGAAAAACAGAAGTGGACGAATTTTTAGAACAGGACAAAGTTGGTTGTTTTTGGAACATGACCTCCCTTTTCTCCTTTGAGTTCTTTTATTCGTAAAGCAGGTGTAATTATATAATTGTTGTGAAAGTTAAATCAGATTCCATAAAAATTGCCTGGCACATTATGTAGCAATGAATAAATTTTAATCATTATTACTGTGCTATTAATTTGCCTATTCACTTACTGCTTAGTAAATTAATACTGCTTATTACTTTAGAGAGTATTTTATTGTTCCTTTCACTTATCTAATCACTTAAGTTCAGTTTAGGTTTTTATTTGTTAACTTACCTGAGTTTCATTTAAATAACCAGTAACAGTATAACCAGTAGTGCTGTAAACTGTGATATAGTGAAACTGTCTAAATCTTATTTTCAACTCTATATAATTTGTATGACTGGATTTTTTTTAAAGAGAATAAAACAGAATAAAATCAATCAAAACAAACCAGTGTAAGAGACACAGGACTGCAAAAAATTGTAAAATCAACAATAGATACCATAATGCCTTTTGATGTCTTCAAAATAGCTGCAGATAACTCCAGACACAGTAAAAATCAAACAGAACAGAATAGAATAGAAACAATAAAAACAAAACAATGAATGCAATAAAGGGCTTCAAACAAGCCATAGTAAATCCAAAATTGCTACCATAATATCTCTTGCTATCCTCAAAATACCTGCTCCTGCCATCAGATTTGACAGAATCAAACAAAACAAAAGAGAATAAAATCCAACCCAACAAAACAATGGAAATGATATAGGACTTCAAAACAAGACCGTAGAGAATCAACAATGGCTGCAACCCTCAGAAGAAGATCCCCCTACCTGCCACACTGCATACCACTATCCTCTGAACCCATGATCAGACCACTGGCCCTAGACCTGCAATGCTAGTGAAATACCAAAACACCACAGGCATCCAATTGCACTTCACCTCCATAGCTATCATCACAGCCTGTGTTTCTCCAGATAAACTATTCACTTACAATGGGATGGGGGTGAGTATAGGTACATTTTGTTTGCTAGCCCACACACCAGAAGGGGCTGGGGCCTGGCTGTTTCAGTCTACTGGCAGTGCACACATGGCACTAGTTCCCAGACTGGGCTTGCTTGCTAGTGTGGCCTTGTTCTCTCTACCCCTGGTCCATGAATGGTGCTAACTCATGGGGAGAGGCAGGGGTCTGGCTGTTCTAGTCTAGCAGCGGCCTGTGCATGGCGCTGGTTCCTGGACTGGGCTTACTTGCTGGTGTGGCCTGTACAACTGGATTTTAAATACCTTTTGGCATACATTTGATTTGAATTGAATTGAGCTGAATTGGTCAAGCTTTTTGGCTGCATGCCTAAATGAGTATAAGGAATTCTTATTGCTTCATTAGGTGACAAATTCATCCCAACTTGGAAAGTTGTGTGTCAGGACTGGGAGCCTTCTAATGTGGAAATAATACTAACATACTCTAGAAGCCCCACCCTCCCACATTTTAGAGGATGCCAATCAGTCTGGAAACAACTCATTTTGTTTTGCTTTGTTTTGTTTTGTTTTGTTTTGTTTTGTTTTTGAGACAGAGTCTCACTATGTAGCCCAGGTTGGCCTCAAATTCACAGCAATCCTCCTGCCTCAGCCTCCTGAGTACTGGAATTATAGGTGTGCACCACTACATCTAGGACCAACTCCATTTTTTTAAAAAGGAAAGGTGAAAGCAATCAATATTTTTTGACTGCCATACTTTGAACCCAGTGGTGTTCTGGTAAATAACAACTTCCCTAGGGCTGTGTGTGTGTGTGTGTGTGTGTGTGTGTGTGTGAGGGGTGTCCTTGATTTATAGTCTTCCAGTATCCATGGTAAATGAGACTCTCACCAAGGGCAATTTCATGGCCATGAATATGGAAGAAATGTGCCTAATTAGCTCTTTAAACCTTACAGGAACTCTATATACAGCTCAGCAGCATAAGCAAGCCACACAACACACATTAGCTCATTCATGCCTGCCTCTGCACTAATACCCTCTATGAACTAGCTATTATTGGCCACTTTTACAGATGAAGAAGCTCAAGCTTAGTGAGGTTCATTATTTAATACCAATAAGATAATACATTATGGAGCTGGGGTTTGAACACAAGTCTGCCTAACTCCAAAGCTCTTCAAGGACTAGTATCAGTTTATTCAGCCAACATGCATTATGTTATCATGCATATAGAAAGCTTTGAGCTTGGCTAGGAGGAGATGGAACAAATAAAAAGAGAACTAAGAGGTAGACTCCACTTTAAGGAACTCACAGTCTGGTAGAGAAATAGAAAGACTCAATAATTTTTTTAGAGATTTAAGGCAGCCACAAAAGCTTTATTGGAGATAAAAAATGAAAAAGTTGAAGGAAATGAGTCTCCAGTGAATATTTTCTGTAATTTTTCTGACTCAGAGCAATGAGCAACACTCCCACTCCTGCTGTGACAATTTATTTGTAGAGGAGGCAGTGCTTTTAGATAACTGGAGGTGAAGAGAGGAATAATTAACCTCTAAGGTCTCTAAGACATAGAGGTTGTTGCACTCTGAGAGATGAGATCAAAAGCAGAAATTGACAGTGTTGGCCATTGTTACTATCGCTTTTGGGGATTTTGGACTGGCCAGCAAACACTTTGATGCCCAATTATCCTGGCTGAATGTCCACCAGTGCTGGGTACTCTTACTCCTCTAATTATTTCATTTTCCAGCCTGTCTTCCAGACATAAGTATGTGTAATTTCTCCTTTCCTTTCCTGCACCTAAATTCAGGAAAGGACTGCATCTAGGACACTTCAAAGGACACTTCAACAGCCTCCTCAGATTATGACCCATTGAATCAAAGCCTGCAGAGTTGAAAAGCCATCAGAAGCAACTCTCGGAACTTTCTCATGTTACAGATGCATTGCTCAGAGTGACAGCAGAAGTGACCTCCATGCTCATTCTTCTTCCAGAGAACCACCAGTGACTACCTGCGATGTCAAAGGAAAAAGCTCAAAAAGAAGGAGAGTGATTAGAGAGATGAATGCAAGAAGACAGGACATGGAGTTGTCACAAGGAGGGTGCTAAAGACAACAGGAAAGAGCTACAGATGACAGTAACACAATATATGACAAGACATGGACAGATCGCAAAAAAAAAAAAAAAAAACACTGTTGAAGTAACTGGAATCAAGATAAGGACAAATATCAGGATTTATAAAGTTTACTTTGAGGACAGCATTTTTTTGTATTTGTGTCAGCCTTACCAGTGTAGAACGTCAGGTACACCAATGAAAAGCTGAGAATGATATTAGTCAGTGAATTGTTAAAAGGGTCGGTCAATATAAACTCAATGACTCTTGCACAGCAGTATCCGCATATGATGCTTCCAAAGATGTCCAAGAGAACTCCCACAATTAAATGTAGCTCTACAAAAAAGAAGCAAACAAAGAATTGAGCAATGAGTTCGGATTCATTCATTGAAGGCACTTAGATTTGCTCTTGAGATTTTGAATGGAGTCCTTCAAAATTTCTTCAGCAAATAGGAGCATCTTATAAAAGCTTAATAAAAGAGATTATCTCAGGTTATCTTTTCTATATGGACTGATGTTTATTTATTCTGAGACAGAAGATTCAAATGTCCTCAAGAGGCAGGCAAGGAGCATAAATGTGAAAAACCTGTGAGAAATTGGAGAGCCAATACCCAAACAAAAGAAAACCACAGTTGGTGATGTGCCTACCATGCATGAGACCCTGGTTTCAATCTCCAGCACTGGAGAAAGAAAAGATTTTAAAATCCAAAAAGTTTTAAAAGTAAGTGTACTAGTCAGCTTTCCAGTTGCTGGGACAGAATACCTGACGTGCAATTTAAATGAGGAGAAGTTTATTTGGTTCACAGTTTCAGAAGTTCAGTCCATGATTTACTGGATCCAAGCCCAAAACATGATGGTAGAAGACCATGATGGGGCAAAACTGCTCATTTCATTGCAGCTGGGAAGCAAAGCTCAGGGAAGGACAGTAGAGAAGAAGGGACCAGGGACTAGATACAAGTCATGCCTCCATGATTCACCTGGACACATCTAAACATGTGATTTTCTAGTCCCCTAGGCAGCTCTCAAACCAATCAAGTTGACAATCAAGCATAAGCATCACACTGTTGCTAGGGCTAAGTAAATCATACCCAGAGTCACAGTAATCTGTTTCTAACTCCTAACCCTAGTCCAGGAAATTTTTGAGAAATGGAGAAGCAAAGTTTTCATTAGTCATAATCATAAGTACTAGGAGCAATAAATGGTTAAGTGTCAGGAGAGTCCTAAATAACAAAAGAACTAAATGGCAAAAATTGTCATATTTCTAAATGCCTAGAGTTCCTTCAACAAGAAGCACTGAAACGTCCCCCAAAAATTTCATGTGTTTGGAGGTGGGGCCAGGTCAGAACAGGTAAGCTCATGCGAGTGTGACTTGGAAGGGTGGGTTCCTGTCTCTGGCCCCTCCCTTATCTCTCTGCTTCCTGGCTGCCATAGATTGAGCGCTTCCCCAGTTGTGACCTTCCACCATGCTGTTTCTGCCTCAGATTTAGCCAAACATAGCCTGAACCCATTAAAAATCATGAGCCAAATAAACCTCTCCTCCTTTAAATTCTGGGTGATGGATATATTGTCCAGTGTTAGGAAAGTGACTAATACAGGCAGTAAGTGGATAAGTACAGAAATTGCTCTATGTCAAATAGCTCTTTCACTGAGAAACACTGCAAATACTCCCTTATCTACCAATATTTGTTTCCCTTGTGAACATCTCTCCTTTTGCAACTACCACAAATATATATCAGGAGAGCATATTTTCCTCCTTAATGCTGTGATTTCCTTTTCACCTTTCTTCTTTATTTACTAGTTTCACAACTGGAAAACTAGCACAGCGACATATTCTGTATCCCAGTGACAGTCACACAAATCAACATTGTCACTTCTAGGACCATCTCTCCAATACTGCATAAATTATGCTTTCACCTCCAGATTCAAATACAGGATCATGCAAATTATGAGCATCCATTCATTGAGATTCAGATTGATCCAGGAAAGAGATAAAATGTAACATGAGGCAATCGTGCATGTGTATATGTGTATATGTATATGCATGTGCATAGTGAGGGAGATGAAACCATTTTTAATGTTTTGCCCTTTAATGTCCAAGAAAACACATAAATAAAATTATTTTTTGTTATCTGAAATATCATTTTAATTGGTCCAAGAATAAAGTATAGAGAAAGTGAAGACATCTTAAATATATTGCAATTTCAGTAAGTCAGCAAATGTATTTTAATTTCCACAAGAATGATTTTAGAAAATACATAGACCCAAAAATTTCTCTTACCTCTAAACATGTGAATTTCAGTTGAGCCACCCCGAAAAACTCCAAAAAAAATGTGCATGACACTACAAAGGATCAGTGATTCTCCTCTAAAGAAATCACTGTACATTTTAGAAATGCCTGGAAAGGAAATATAAAACACAATTTAATGTGACACACAAAAAGTGTGCTCTTGCATGGAAAACATAAAAAATACAGAGGAATAGGATGGAAGAAAAGAAGAGCATAAAGAAAACTATCACTGGGATGAGTCTGTAAGACAATCACAATCTCCCATTTTTAAAAATTTCTCCATTGTACCTTCTGAATTTCCAGGGAGGATGGAACATGATAATAGCACTCTTTATTTATTTATTTATTTATTCATTTATTCATTTATTAGCATAAAGAAAACTATCACTGGGATGAGTCTGTAAGACAATCACAATCTCCCATTTTTAAAAATTTCTCCATTGTACCTTCTGAATTTCCAGGGAGGATGGAACATGATAATAGCACTCTTTATTTATTTATTTATTTATTTATTCATTTATTCATTTATTTATTTATTGTGCATAGTCTTTACCACACTTGAGTTTCAAGATGAGACAAATCTTAGAACACCACATTTAGCTTGAATAAACACAAATTTGACTCCAAAAGAACCTCACTTTAGAAATAAGTACAAACCATGACCCAGCAATCATACTGTTAGGTATATTGCCAAAAGAATGAAAATGTATGTCTGCATAAAGATTTGTACATGAATATTTATAGCAGCATTATTCATAGTAGCCAAAAAACAGTAGACAACTCAGTGCCTGCAGTTGATAAATGAATAAACAAATTTGGTGTATCTCTGCAGTGGGACTTTATTCCTCCACAGACTGGAATGAAGTGCTGACTAATATATGTTACAGCATGCCTGAACCTGAAAATACCCAGTGAAAGAAGTCAAACACGAAAAGCTCATACAGTAGCCTTTCATTACCTGTGATGGTTTTGTTTTCCATAATTTCAGTTACCTGAAATCAGCTGTGATCCAGAAATATTAAACAGAGAATTCAAAAAACAATATTCCAAAGTTTAAGTAACTTATTACAACATAATCAGCTGTAAAGCTGTTGTCATTTCCCTAGACCATGATTAGTTATTGTTATTAATCTCTTTAATGTGCATATGTTCTGAGTTAGACTTTATCATAGGCATGTCTATATGTATGTATTAGACAAAACATACTACACAGAGTTCAGTACTGTCCAGGGTTTCAGGCATCCATTGGAGATCACAGAACATACCCCCATGAATAAGGAAGCACTATGGTACTGTATGGTTTGATCCATACAAAGTAGCCAGAACATACAAATTCACCGAGATCAAAAATAGATTACACATTACCATGAGTAGATTAAAATTTCCACATCTAAAGGTCCATTTCATACCATTTTATTTAGGCCTAAAAAGGCTTCCCACAACATTTCTTGTGCAGGTTTTCTGGCAAAAAATTCTTCCAGCTTTAGTACATTAAAGAAAGTCTTTATTTCATCTTCCCTTTAAGATATTTTGAGCATAGAATTCTACATTAGTAATATTTTCTCTTAGTTCTCTACAAATGTCACAGCATGTTCTGTTGGTTTGTATTTTTTTCTAAAGAGATTGCTGTTATCTTTATTATAATTTTGCTGCATACAATGTTAACATTGTTATGATTGTTCCTCTGGATATAATGTGAATTTTTCTCTGGCTGGTTTTAAATTTTTATTTTTCATTGGTTTTAAAGACTTTGGTGTTTATGTGCCTTGGTGTAGTTTTCTTTATGTTTATTGGGTTTGAAATTTATTGAGATTTTTGAATCTGTGGCTTCAGTTTCCATCAAATTTAGAATTTTTTATCCATTATTTACTCTGTAACAATGAAAGTGATACAAGGGTTCAAAACAAGATAAAAAGAAACCAATAAGGGCTACCATAATGTCTTTTGTTATCTTTAAAATAATTGCCAATACCATCAGGCATAATAAAATCAAACAAAACAAAACAAAATAAAACCAGTTAAAACAAGACAATGAAAGCAATACAAGACTTCAAAACAAGACAATAATAATACAACATTGGCTACTATAATGCATCTTGTTATCTTCAAGGTAGCTGCTTATACCATCAGACATAATAAAATCAAACGAAACAAAATAGAATAAAATCAATAAAAAGAAAACAAGCAAAACAATATAGGACTTCTAAACAAGATAATAGGAAATCAATAATGGCTACTGTAATACATTTTGTTATTTTTGAAATAGCTGTCCATGCCATCAAATATGAAAAAAATCAAATGGAATAAAATCAAGCTGAACAGAGCAATGAAAACAATGCAGGGTTTCAAAACAGAGGTAGATTAACAATGGCCACTGCCTTCCCCCTCTAGAAATCTCTTCCCCTTTCACCTTCACATCCCATTGTGCATTTTGGATCCCACTAACTCCTTTAGTTTTTTATACTAGGGAGACAACACAATGTTCACCCACGTAACTCTTTACTATTTCTCCCAAAAGCATGATCTTAAGTTATATCCATTTACCTACAAGAGACTTGAGGTTATCTTTCTTTTTTTTTTAATTTTTTAAAAAATTTTTAATTGGTACCTGGGATCAAACTCACAACTGCGTGCTTGTAGGGCAGGTGCTTGTACCACTGAGCTAAATCTCCAGCCTATCTTTCTTTATAGCTGAGTAGCTTTACATTGTATAGAAATGCCATATCTTCCTTATCCATTGTGCAGTTGAGGGCAAGCTACCTTTCCTTTTTTTCTCATTCCCTGTCACATAAAGCATTGTTTTCTCTCCTTTGACTTTTAGTCTAAGAATTTCCTTTTGAGTTAAATGTGCTTCTTGAATGAAGCATATTGATGGATCCTGTCTCCTGATCCACTCTGCCTGTGTTTCTTTTTGTTGGTGAATCGAGGCCATCTACATTCATGGTTATGGCCAATATGCACTGGCTCATCTCTGTCATGCTGTTTTCCTACTGTTGGCTGCCTGTTCTTCCCCTCCATTCAGTTGTCTGACCTACTCAGTGATCCCCCTCTGCTGCTGTTCCTGGAACCATGGTATTTTTTTTAAACTCTCTCTCTAGAATATCCTTCAGTATTCTTTGTAGGATTGGTTTAGTAGTCATGAATTCCTTCAGCTGTTCTTCATCATAGAAGTATCTTATTTCTCCATTAAAGGGAGATAGTTTTGCAGGGTACGTCAATCTGGGTTGGAAGTTATTTTCTTTCAGGACTTGAAATACTTCACCCCAAGCTCTTCTTGACTTGAAGGTTTGTGTTGTGAAATCTGTCCTGATTCTGATAGGTTTTCCTTTATAGGTGATCAGTTGTTTTTTTTTTTTTCTCTAACAGCTCTTAACGTTCTGTTCTTGTGTTGAATTTCTGGAATCTTGATTATTATATACCTAGGTGTGTATTTATTTTAGTTATGGCCAGCTGGCATTCTGCATGCCATGTTTGGGAAGTTTTCTGCTATTACTTCTGTAAACAGAATTTTAATGTCATTTGTGTTGACCCCTGCTTTTTCACTGACACCTAATATTCTTAAATTATTTTGCTTTGCATCATTTTGCAGTCATTGAATTATTTCCTGGTTCCTTTTTCCTTTTAAGAGATCTTTCCTTTCACAATGGCAGAGCTCTCCAAAATTTAAAAAGCCCTGATCTGCAGTGTTTGTCAATTCCATGGGAAAACACTCCCACCCTAGCCAATTCTAAGCTACCAATCTTTTAACAACTAGTTTGCAAAATTCTTTTTTGAAAGGGAAAGAAATTGCTAGAAAGGAAAGAACAACTGGGATGAGAGAAAGGAGAAAAGAAGGAAGGGGGAAATCAGATAGATAGATGATAGATAGATAGATAGATAGATAGATAGATAGATAAGAGCTAAGATAATTATACTACTCATTCTATTAGTTCATTGAAAGAAACATGCTTATATTGTTTGATCAATTTTGCATGCCTATATCTGGTAATCTGAGCAGCTGTTTTGAAGGCAACAGTATACAATATGATAATCAATGTTAATTTCCTATCATCTTGTTTTGAAATTTTGTATCATTTTTATTCTCTTTAAAATAAAAATAGATATGAGCAGGTTCTACAGTATACTCAATTTTTCCTTTTAGGTTTTGTCCATATGGGATATGTCTATAAAAACTTTTTTAGACATGTTCTTGTTATAGTTTTTACCAGACTGTCCTTGAACCCTTGAGATCAAGCAATCCTCCTGCCTCAGTCTCTTAGGTAGCTGGGACTATAGGCAGGCACAATCATGTTCTGCTTAAAGTCACTGTTTTAATGTTTTTGTCTAATTCTATCATCTGCACCATTTCTATATCTTCTACTTATTATCTGTGTTCTTTCTATGGGTCACATTCTCCTGCTTGTTTTCATACCCAATAATTTTCTATTAGATGAGAGACAAGCATATTACATTTTATTAGATGTTATATAATTTTGTATTCCCATAAATGTTCTTGAGTTTTGTTCCAGAATGCAGTTAAATTCCTTGGAACCAGGGTGAACCTTTAGAATCTTGCTTTTAAGCTTTGATAGGAAGCACTAGAGAAGCATTTTCTTTAAGGCTAGTGAGCCAATAACTGTCTGAGTCCTCTACCTGATATCCCATTTGTTCAGTAGGAAACCAGGAGAGATTTACAGGTATTCCTTATTTAATGATCTACCCATTTAATGATTGCCTGAATTTATGACTCATTTTTTAACACTTCTTTTTTTTGTACCAGGAATTGAACTAGAAACTTACACTTGCCAGGCAGGTTCTGTACCACTAAGCTGTATATCCGGCCCTTATTTTACACTTCTGTACATCTTATTTATATAGTCTCAGTGTATATTTTGTACGGAACACCTTGTTTACATACTACTGTAATTTTTGCTGATTGTACTGTATATTACAGTTTTACAGTTTTATGTCGTTATACAAAACAGCACTGCATATAACAGTTACACAAATAAAAGCAAAATCATCCAGTTGGATTTTCTTTTGGTTGTTTCTATGTTCTAAGTATTGTAATGTACATACTATATACAGTTCCTCATTTAGCAACCAGTTCATTTAATGACCTAATTGCAGAAATTGAATTCAATCACTAAATATGTTGTGCAAATAAACACAGCATCCATGAAAAGACAAGTGTCTTCAAAATATATATTATTTCTATGCTTGATACTGGCAAAAAATAAGCTACCTGACATATTTTGGATATCGAGGTAAAACAAAGCAACTTCATGAGGACTCTGCACTGAGGAATCTAGAAGGCAACTTTATTGATTTTATACCAGCAGACTTGGGAACTACAATAGAGTCCAAATCACCAGCAATAAGTCAGCTTTGAATTTAGTTTATATACAGTACCCAAGCAGCAAGTGCAAGGCAGATGGAAGGTTATTACATGATTGGTTAAGTCACATCCTGGGGACAAAGGGAGGGGCTTTGAGCAGAGCAAGTAAAATTAAAGGTGTCCTTGATTGGGCCAATCTGTCCCAACCAAAGGCCTTGAAGCAAGTTGGAAACAATATATAATATTTTAACCAAACACAAACTGGGAATAGTCGAATTGGCCCAATGCATTATCAGAGAAAAAGCAGCTGGACTCAGACAGTCAAGGTTGACTGCATTTAGCAGGGTGCCTTCGTGACAGGCAGCAGGAACACAGGCAGAGGCCACTATTTGATTTTTAACTTGCTATAACACGTCTGTAAGTTTGCTATTTTATAACTGTGCCTTTACTGTTTGTATAATTGTGCCCTTACAACACAATGTCCCCGCATAAAGAAAATATCAAAAGCTGGTCAAATACTTTCAGTAATTTTGTTGTAGAGAAATAGAAGACTTTCTACTGTACTTCTTTTTGAAAAAAAATTGGAATATGGAAACCATATTAAATAATATTTATGGTTTCCCTTAATAACTATATGCAGTCAAGAGATCACAAAAAAGGAAGCAAGAAGAGAATGAGGTAAGAAAGCAAGTTCCAAATACAAATAGCTGAAAGAAAAATATTAGGTAAAGAAAAGACAAGGGAAAAGTTGTACTCAGGAGAGCAAAGAACACAGGAGCGGATACTGAAAAATACAACTACCTTGAAGTGATTTAAAACATCGTCACCAAAAGTGGCTAAATCCTTTCTATGTGTTTCCAACTGTACATGAAATAAATGTAAAAACACAAGCACCACTTGCTGAAAAGGCTGACAATTTCTCATCACAATCATAGGGTAACATCTTTGTTCTAAACACAACCAGTACTTTAAAGTTGATTAGTGAAAGATATTTTGAGTCAGATACAGAAACTCACAGAATCCAACTATTTAGTATTTTTACTGCTATGTTGATAAAACATGAAAACAGAGTGATATGTCAGAGCAAAATCACCTTTTACCTTACCCGAGTAAGATGGTTAATAATATAAAACCTCAAACCATGCTAAGAATAATCCTCTATTGAATGAATACATTTGGATGTCAGACTATGTCTTTGCCCCTTTTCTTTCAAATAAACCCCAGCAGCTGCTCATTCTCAGATCCTCCAAATGGAGACAGTTTTAACAATAGATAATAAGGCCTTGAAAAGATGTATTAGGGGTCTTTATCAGTAAACAAACTCACCAACTTGAAATCTTTGCCTTGTGGCTTTGAATTCAGTGGCAAAGAATAAGAATGCCAATGTTCATTGCCTTCTAAAAAGATTATGTTTTCCACCTGAGAGTTTCCACTGAGATATAATTAATATTATTTATGTCAGACCTTTAGTGATTGTTTTATCTGCTCTAACTCCCTCAAGTTAATCAATGTTCTAGCCTTAAGAAAGAAAGCACTAAATCCTGCTCTGCCGGGTGCACAATTCATGCAAAAAAAATATAAAGAAAAGAAGACAGTGTATCCTCTATCATGGAAATGAAAAAGGAAAAGAGATAAATCTGACATACCAATAGTTTTTAGTGAGTTTGCAGAATAAAGAGGATCTATAATGCCGAGGGCAATGCTAAAGAATATGGAACATTGCAAATCCCACGAAATTTCGTTGAATCTTAGTACCACGTATCCAATCACGACAAGTTCAGCAAAAATGCTAATCAATCCAGTTAATGAGACCTGCAAAGCAATTATAACATGCTTTAGATTTAAAGTCCAATCTTAGTGTCACTGCATTTACTTGTGTCCTAAGAATCAGATCTGGGTTATATTTTTTAACTGATGTAATAATTGTACATATTTATGGGGTACAAAGTATACAATATGTGATGATCATTCAGGATAATTAGCATATTTATCAGCTCAAATATTTAGTTTCTTTATGTTGGAAACACAAAACCCTCTCTTCCAGTTATTTTGAAATACTATATAAAATAAATTATTTTTAACTATAGTCATCCTTCTGTGCTGAAATCAAATCCTCTTAGCCAACTATATTTTTGTACTCATTAACCAACATTTCTCTAATCCCTCTCCCAGCTTTTTCTCCCAACCTCTGGCAACCACTATTCTCTACTTCTATGAGATCAGTTTTTTTTTTAACTTTCCATTGCAACTTTATTTCATTCTTTTCTAACTTTTTTTCTTTTCCCTTCCCATTTGAGCATTTTCTTCTTATTTCACATTATCTGTTATACACTTCAGTCTTTATTTATACTTTCAGTTTCTCATAACAAAGAAACAATGTGGTATTTGCACATGTGTGTCCAATTTGTTTCACTTGTAAGTGTGCTCTCAAGGTGCATCCATTTACCTAGAAATGTCCCAAGATTATCCTTCTTTATGGTAGAGTAATACTTCATTGTATTTAAAAAAAAAAAAAAGGAGGCATCCAAGACAGCCAATTGATAGGTAACACGATAGCCTCTCTGAAAAAAACAACTCAGATGCTAAAATCTAACACCATGGAGAAGACCAGATGAAAGGAGAGGAATTCTCACAACCCAGGAAGAAACTGAGGAAAAAGAAAAAAATATAAAAAAAAGTGTGGATTGAGGGCTGGAGCTGGGCACGCTCCAGTCACTGTACTGGGCACGTCTTAGAGTCAGGTGACTCACAATTGAGCTGAGGTCACATCCCCGCCAAGAGCGGGGGTTGGTGAGCTCAAGACACTTGGCGGGAGGAGGTCCTGCAACAGGGAGTAGAAAAGGTGAACTGAGCTGCACAGACTTTGGTGAGTGCTGGGAACTGGATTCCCCAGAGCAGGATGAATGGCTAGACCACATATTGGATTTGGGCAGGACAGGCTTGAATCAACAACTGAGGCAGCATCAGTCCATCTGCTCAGGCTGGGCCATGCCCCTGGTCAGAGCCCAATAGCTAGGGACGAGGCTGTCCTGAACCTGTGACATCCACAGGGCACACACAAACGTACTGAAGACACTCACTGGTTGACAGTCTTAGAGGAGAGGGGCCAGCCCACACTGCACCTACATGCACCTCACAGATCAACAGCAAACTGGAGAGGACAACACTTCCCTAACCAGTACATTGTAGAAAAACTGTAAGCAATATGGAAAAGGTCCGGAGACCTCCACTACTCACCTGTCTAAAAGAAACCAGAAACATGACAAGACAGAGAAACAACAAAAAGCCTCCAACCACCAACCCAGAGAAAATAAGTCCAGGAGAGGAAAATACAGAGGAGATTGAGGGCAGCAAACATGCAATATCAGACATGGCCTCATCGGAAATAAAGAACCTCATCAATGAATTTAAATTGAAATTCTAACTCAGGTGAAGCAAGACATAAGATTAATAAAAGAAATGCTGGTACTCCTCAAGAAGACCAAAATGGAAGAATGGAGGAACCCAGAAAAAGAAGAGAAGCCTTTGATGAAGAATATAAACAAAATCTAGCATACATGAAACAGATCCAAAGAGAATATCAGGGAATTAAAAACTCTATTGAAAGCTGGCAAAACTTCTTAACAGAAACTAAAGACAGACTTTTAAAACTTGAAGATAGATTTGCAATGTATGTTCGTGAAAGGGAGAATCTCTTAAAAATAACAAGGAACCAGGAAGTAACAATACAAAGTCTAGAAGATGACAAGAGGATTTATAACTTAAGAATAAAAAATGTGCTAGGTGCCTGCTCAGCCCCTTAGGTCACTGGACTAGGCTCCAGAGGTTCTGCGAGCTTGAGTGGACTGTGCCCAGTGACCTTCATTCAACCGGGGAGCCAGGCCCACCACACAAGGGGAGCCAGAGTTGCAGCTCACCAGGGCAGGCCCAGAAAAGTTTGGGACCATAAATCCTGGCAGCTGGGTGCTGACCAGCCCCCTTAGGACACTGGACTAGGCTCCAGAGGTTCCACAGGCTTGAGTGGACTGTGCCCAGTGACCTTCATTCAACCAGCAGAGCCAGGCCTACCTAAAGGGGAGCCAGAGCTGCCGCAAGGTGAGTGGCAGCTCACCAAGGCAGGTCCAGGAAACATTTGGGAACATCAATCCCGGCGGGTGGGTGCCCGGGTGCCCTCCCAGCCCCCTTAGGACACTGGACTAAGCTCCAGAGGTTCCATGGGCTTGAGTGGACCATGTCCAGTGACCTTCATTCAACCAGGGGAGCCAGGCCCACTACACAAGGGGAGCCAAAGCCAAGTGAGTCCCAGTAGCAGAGGGCTCAGGAGGTGATTTCCAACACATCCAGGGAAAGCTTTGGAAAATCACTGGGAACATGGAAATATAGGAAAATGACAAAATGAAAGACCAAAATGCAATCTCAAACCTCCAGCCCATCCCAAGAAAACCTAGGGGCCACGTATGTAGAAGAAAATACTACACATACAGCTGAAATGCCGGAAATGATATCAACTGAAATAAAGAAGCAAGTACAGGAAGCTATGAGGGAACTCACATCAGAAATATTCTCCCAGGTAAAAGAAGAAATTATAAAAGTAGTGAAAGAAATACTGAATGCATCCAATGAAGACACAGCTAAAAAAAATGAGAGGAACAAAGAAAAATGATAGAATACCTGAATGAATAGTTTAAGAGACAAACAGAATGCATTAAGCAGATTCAAAGAGATATACAGGAAATCAAAAACTCTAATGAAAGTTGCAAAAACTGCCTCAACGAAAGTGAAGACAGAATCTCAGACCTCAAAGATAAGATTGCAGTTAGTGAACAGGAAAGGAAAGATCTTCTAAAAATAACAAGAAATCAGGAAATAACAATTCAACAGCTCCAAGATGATGCAAAGAAAAACAATATAAGATTAATAAGGATAAAAGAAAAAGAAGGGGACAACACAAATGATATCAAGAGGCTATTTATAGAAGTAATAGCTGAAAACTTCCCAAACATGAGTATGGAAACTGACATACAGAGTAGTGAAGCATAAAGAACTCCAAATAGCCGTAACCAAAACAAACCTACACTCAGACATATAATAATCACCATCCCAGAAATCCAACATAAGAACAGAATATTAAAAGCTGTTAGAGAGAAAATACAGGTCACCTATAAAGGAAAACCTATCAGAATCACAGCAGACTTCTCAACACAAACAATAAAGTCAGGGAGAGCATGGAGTGAGGTTTTTCAGATCCTAAAGGAAAATGACTTCCAACCCAGACTGATGTATCCTGCAAAACTGTCCTTCAAAATGGATGGAGAAATAAGATACTTCCATGACAAAGAACAGCTGAAGAACTTCATGATCATCAAACCAAACCTACAAAGAATACTGAAAGACATTCTAGATACACATAGGAAAAAAACCACTAAGCAAAACAGACAATTAAACAGAATGGAAAGTTAAGATACAACATCAGAAAGATAACATGTCAACAATAAACCAATATATGACAGTTATAACCATTAATGTAAATGGCCTCAATTCACCAATTAAAAGAAACAGACTGGCAGAATGGATCAAGACACAACATTCAACCATATGCTGTCTACAAGAAACCCATCTAACCCAAAAGGAAACTCATAGACTGAAAGTCAAAGGAAAAAAATACTCCATGCAACAGGAACTCAAAAACAAGCAAGGGTAGCTATTCTGTTTGCAGACTATGTGAACTTCAAACCAAGAATGGACTGAAGAGACAAAGAAGGTCACTACATACTAGTTAGGGGAAAACTACAAGAGGAAGAGATAACAATCTTATATATGCACCAAATTCCAGAGCACCCAACTACACAAAGCAAGTATTAACAGAAATGAAAAATCAAATAGGCATTAACACAATTATAACAAGAGACCTTAATACACTATTGACACAAAGGGATAGATCAACTAGACATAAAATCAGCCAAGAACAACACAACTGAATCATACCAGTGAACAAATGGATTTGATAGACATATACAAAGTGTTCCACCCAACATCAGAATATACATTCTTCTCAGCAGTATATGGGACATTCTCTAAAATAGACCATATACTAACCCACAGAACATATTTAAGTAAATGCAAAAGGATTGAAAATATCCCATGCATATTACCAGATCATAGTGCCATGAAAGTACAAATTAATGATAAAAGTAACTGCAAAAAACACACAAACACATGGAAATTAAATAATACACTCTTGAGCAATCAGTGGGTCACAGAAGAAATTAAACAATATCTCCAAGCAAATGAAAATACAAATACAACTAACCAGAACCTGTGGGATGCAATGAAAGTGGTCCTCAGAGGAAAATTTATTGCACTGAATTCCCACATAAGGAAAACAGAATAAACACAAATAAGCAACCTGATGCTACACCTCAAACATCTAGAAAAAGAAGAGCAAGCCAAGCCCAAAGCCAAAAGAAGGGAGGAAATTATAAAGATCAGAGCAGAAATTAATGCAATAGAGACTAAGAAAACAATTCAAAGAATCAATGAATTAAAGAGCTGGTTCTTTGAAAGAATAAATAAAATTGACAAGCCCCTAGCCAACCTAATTTAAAAAAGGAAAGAAAAGACTCAAATTCATGAAATACAGAATGAAAAAGGTGAAATCACTATTGACCCAGTGGAAATACAGAAGATCATCAGCAACTATTTCAAAAACCTCTACTATCATAGGTTTGATAACAAAAGAAATGGACAGATTCCTAGAAACATATGAACCACCAAAGCTGGATCAAGAAGATATAAAACTGCTGAATAACCCAATTTCTATTGATGAAATTGAAAATGTAATCAAGTCCCTACCAACAAAGAAGAGCCCAGGCCCAGACGGATTCACTGCAGAATTCTAAAAGAAATACAAATAAGACTTAATGCCGACACTCCTCAAACTGTTCAATGAAAATGAAAGGGAAGCAATTCTCCCTAAGTCATTCCTGGAAGCAAATATCACTCTAGTACCAAAACCTGAGAAAGACCCAACTAAAAAAGAGAACTACAAGCCAATCTCCCTAATGAACATAGATGCAAAAATTCTCGATAAAATACTGGCAAATAGGATGCAGCAAATCAAGAAGATTATACACCATGACCAAGTGGGATTCATCCCAGGCATGCAGGGATGGTTCAACATACATAAATCAATAAATGTAATCCACCATATCAATAGAGCCAAAAGCAAGAATCACATGATCATTTCTATAGATGCAGAAAAAGCTTTTGATAAGATCCAACACCCATTCATGGTAAGAACCTTACAGAGAATTGGAATAAATTGTCTTTACCTCAATATGATAAAGGCCATCTACAACAAACCAACAGCCAGTGTCATATTAAATGGCCAAAAACTGAAAGTCTTTACCCTGAAATCAGGCACAAGACAAGGATGTCCCTTATCACCACTCCTATTCAATGTACTACTGGAAACACTAGCCAGAGCAATTAGACAAGAGAGGAAAATAAAAGGAATAAAGATAGGAAAAGAAGAAGTTAAATTATCATTATTTGCAGATGACATGATACTCTACATAGAAGACCCCCAAACCTGTGTTGAAAGACTCCTAGATATAATAAATAAATTCAGCGATGTAGCTGGATACAAAGTCAACACTCAAAAATCAATAGCATTCTTATACACTAACAACAAAATCACCAAGAAAGAAATAAGAGAAACCACATCCTTCACACTAGCATCCAAAAAAATGAAATACTTAGGAATTAATTTAATGAAAGATGTAAAAGAGTTGTACAGGGAAAATTATAATACCCTGAAAAAGGAAATTGAAGAGGACCTCAGAAAATGGAAAGACATCCCTTATTCATGGATAGGAAGAATAAATATTGTAAAAATGGCCATTCTCCCAAAAATTTTATACACATTCAATGCAATCCTAATGAAAATACCTCTAACATACCTCATAGATCTACAGAAAACACTTCTAAAATTCATCTGGAACCAGAAGAGATCTAGAATAGCAAAGGCAATTCTAAGCAGCAAAGCCAAGGCAGGAGGTATCACAATCCCTGACTTGAAGTTATACTACAAAGCTACATGGTATTGGAATTAAAACAACATGGTATTGGAATAAAAACAGACCTGAAGATCAATGGAGTAGACTAGAAGATACAACTACAACTACAAACATACTCAGCCACCTTATCTTTGATAAAGGGGCCAAACACATTCACTGGAAGAAAGATAGTCTCTTCAAT
>PVLA01011447.1:0-53068 GCA_004027455.1 Hydrochoerus hydrochaeris | reverse complement strand
AGAGAGAGAGAGAGAGAGAGAGAGAGAGAGAGAGAGAGAGAGAGAGAGAGAGAATGGAGTCTGATCTGATTGGGAGACTGATTTGGGAGCCAAATTAAGTGCAGAAGCACCCTCAAAGGACCCAGGCAGAGACCTAAGCATTACTAAACCACAGTGCAGAACAGAGCCCCACCCTCACCCCTGTCCACTCTGAAGTCAGTCACTATGGGAGACAGATGAGTCTATTCAATGTCACAGGCCCTTCTCCCCTTCTGTGCTCTGCCCACCAGCCCATATGGTCCTGCAGCCTGATGTTGAAACCCTGGAGACCTCTAGTGATCCATACAGCAGCCAGCTCAATGACGTTTGCAGAACACATGTTCTGTGGTTGGCACTGGGCCAGGAGGAAGGGCTGAGGGGGAAATTAGACTTGATCCTTGGCCTCAAGATCTCATAATGTTGTAGGACAAATTTTAAATAGATAATGACAACACAGTATTGTACAGGACAACAGGTAGCCTTCAGTGATGAGAGAGAAAAGTGTAAAGGAAGATATGCAGAGCTGCAACCTACAAATTTTTGTTGTGGGAGACTGAAAATGTACAAAATAGGACAGAAGAGAACAGCAACCCCCACCCCCCCAGGCCTCACCACACAGCTCTGGCAAGGATCACCTCTGCTCAGAGTTGGTGTCTTGGTACCCTGTCCACGGTGCTGGGTTGGATTGGAGCCGGGACAGTCAATGGACCACCATGGGCCTGGGGGAGCACTGGACTCAGAGACGCCAAAAAGAGCCACTGCCTTAGTGGACCCCGGCGTCCCCCGCCGTTTCAGCGTGCCCAGGAGGACCTGTCACTTTGGAGCTGGAAATACCCAGTCTGTCTCCCACAAATCCAAGGAGTTTAGCGGGCCCTTGGAAGGCAGGAGTTCGTGTCCCCAGCGAGTGGCCTTGGCGCCAAGCGCAGCACGAGAGACTGGCACAGGCGGGCACCGCCGGGCACCACGGGCGCAGTCGGGTCCTCCGCCTCGCGTCGGCGCGCGGCCTTAAATATTACCCTGGAGTTTTCAATTATCTCTTCTTAATGGATTTGCAGGGGCTCTTTTATCAAGCGCGGGGTGGCTGGGTGTGGGGGTGTGGGGAGCGCGCGGCGAGGGCTGGAGCTGGGAAAATGGCCCATATTTCAATATTAAAGCCCTTTACGATCGTCAGCAGCATGAAAGATGCAGCAAATAAAACGGAGCCGCCCGCGCCAGCCTCTCCATCTCGCAGGTTTTAATTAACGCTGAGGGGGAGGCGGCTGCCGGGCGGGTGGGAGCCGGCCAGGGGCTCAGCGCGGAGCCTGCGGGCCCGGCCGGGCGCGGGGCGGCGAGGTGACCCCGAGGCCCGGGAGCCTGGCAGACGTCCAGACGGTGTGGGCAGGACGGGGAGCCGAGGGCGCGGGGAGACGCCGCAGGTCGCAGGGCACCTGACCGAGGGTGGGGGGCTTGGTCACCGCGCCCCAGCTCCGGGCCCAGCCCCGCTGCAGCCCCTGCCCCTTTCCGGCCAGCAGCTCCCTAAACAATCCCAGGTGCACCCCTTGCCCAGCTCCCTCCGCGACGCCCTCCGCCGGCGTTGGGGGCCGCAGGGGCGCTTCCTGTGCCCCGGTGGCCGGTGCGCCCCGCGCCGCCCCGCGCCTGTTCCGGGCGCTCTGCTTTCCCCATCAGCGCCGCTTCCCGGCCCGCCAGTCTCCCTGCGCGGAGCAGCGCACAGAAGCGCCACTGTTCTGCCTTGGCAGCGGCGGCCTGGTCCCACAGCTTGCGCCTGAGCGGCAGACCCATCCGTCAGGCGGGAAGGATGGAGCAACGTCCGGCAGCCCGCTCTGAGGACTCCCTGGGGAGCCACCTCTGGCCTGGGCCCAGATTCCTCTCTCCGCTGCCCGCCCCTAGGTGTGTACTGCACTCTTTCCATTTCCTCGTCCCCACTCCACCCCCACAGCGGAACCTGAGAATCCGGAGATCACGGGTCACACACACCAAGGGGTCCTTTCCCAACCTGAGTCCACAGGCCAGGGCGTAACTCTTTGTCTCAAAAGGATCTGGGTATGTCAGTGGACCATTGTCCAAAGCTAAATCAGCCAATCAACACTCAGGATTTAAAGGAAAGCCTGAACAAACCCTGTAGAGTAGAGGGGTTAGAAAAATAATACAAATAAAACACATGGCCTTTATTCTTGGGTATTTACAGTTACTTGATTCTTCCTGAAAGATTTTACAGAAGACAAATTATCTTATTGTACTACAGAGTTCACAAGCACTGACAAATTCTGTTAAAGTAAAAAAAAGAAAACCTCTTCCACTTTCTTGTTGGTGTGTATTTTTTCTTCTTGTCAATTTGCGATAATCATCTATCAAGCCTTCTTAAAATAGTGCTGCCTATGCATGATGGCTGGGAAGATGAAACACATTTCAACAGCAAAGGGAAGAAGTACAACTTATAAGTGTTCTTGGGGTATAAAGAGAGGAGGGATTGAAAATTAAAACATGTTTAGCTTAACCAAGAGAGACTTGAGAACTGGAGAAGAGATTGTATTTGGAAGTAGAATGGTGATAGGAATTTCAAAAGAAAGTTCCAGATGGAGGAACATCTGTTCTAAAGTGGTACAGATTCTATATTTTGTTTCAGGTTGAGATATAGGTCCCCTTGGCTACAACATTTTCTCTGACAACAGAACAAGATGAAACAAGAGTCTTGGGGAAACACAGGGAATTCAGAAGGGACAGTGGAATCTTTGGGTGGATGAGGGGGGCCCTGGTGCAGTCCTTCTTTCCCAGGAGTTCTCGGATCATTGGCTCTGGCTACTGGGCCATGGAGGGTTGCCAGCACTCAGGGGCTCTGCCCATTTCTGTGGAAGCATTAGAAGGTTTGGATACCTGGTGGTTCAGCCCTGACATGCTTGGGGGAAGAGAGAGGGAGAGGCAAAGATTCTTCCTCTTGCCCATATTATAAGGTGAGAAATTGAGGCCCACTGGTTCAAATCCATCGCTATTAATTGAGCACCCATGATGTGGTACGCACTGTGTAAGGCACTAGAGAAGTGGCGGTGATCAGGGAATAGTGCCCATCAACAAAGGTCCCACAGTCTAGTGGAGACACAGTTTACTAATTCACCAAAAGCAAAAGGAGCACTGGGCACACGGTATGAGCCAGGCAGAGCTGCAAGCACTGGAGATGCAACTGTGAACAGGCTGAGACTCTTGCCCCACTGGAAAGCACTGCTGGCCACAGAGGGCAGGGACACAGACAGGCAGTCCTGATTCAGTGAAGTGTGCTGCCAAGGGCAAAGGACAGCTGGCATTGCACGGGCAAGGAGGGGTGAGGGAGCAGGCAGCAGATAAAGACCAAGACCCGTCTGTGAAAAGGGCTGCACCAACCTAGGAGAGCGAACTCTGAAGTGCTGCAGGGTGACAGTGAGGGTGGCACAGGGCAAGGCCCAGAAGTCAGGTATCTGTGCAGCATCCTACAGGGAGCCTGTAGCCCAGTCATGCCCAGCTGGGTTTCTGGCCTCTGGTTACAGGATGGTACGGCCTGCACTAAGCAGCTCGTCCAACTCCCACAGGAAAGCTGGATGACAGTCTTCCAGAGCCATAACAGGGAAGAGCTTATCAGTTCTCCCTATTCTGTTTGGAAATCGTGCCTCAGGGCTAGGCTGTTTGGGAAGGCTGGGCCTGGGAGAGGAGGGCACTGTGGAGGGTCTTACTCTTCTCTATCCTCCCCTCACTGATAACAGTTTTGAAACAAACCAGACTTTAAGTAAAAAGAAACAGGTGATCTGCCTCGCTGCAGTTAGATGCAAACCAGGACAAGAAAGAATTGTCCTGTCCAGAAAGAGCTCCTGACATGACCATCCTCCCTCCACCCGTTCCACCTCACTGGGGCAGAGTCTGGAAACAGGTAGCACAGCAGGAAGGGCGTCTGGAGCAAACAGAGCCTGAGGGTCGGGTCGGGGAACTGAGCTCCTTCAGGGCGGGATGGAGATGCGGCTGGTCACGTGTTTGTGTTGCATCCCACGTGTCAGGCTAAGAAGGTAGGGACAGTAGGGACCCTGAGAGTCTTAGAGTTTAAATTTTGATGTGGTTTCCCACCATATAGAGAATAGAATAATGTAACATCCTTGTGTTCACTATTCAGACTCAGGATTTTGTTAAGTTACTGATAAGAATTTGTCCACTTTGTTCTTCAGTTTTCGAAATAACACAGACAAATAATCACAGACAAATGTCATTTTTGTCCCCCTCTCCTGTACTGTACTGCTGCAACCCAGAGGCACTACCATCATGAATTTGGGCTGATTCTTCTAGTTCATGTCTCTGTATTTTTACCACACGGGTATATCCAAGAATAATATATTACTTCAGTGCATTTTAACAGCTGTATAACACTTATGGCATAATTTACAACATTATCTCTTCACTCAACATTGTTAAAGAAATCTTTATTTGTAGTTTTTGGTAAAGCATCAGGGAAGGTAGATATAGGTTTGTAAGATCATGCTGGCTACCAAGCAGAAGATTCCAGGTAGGAGAGTACCAAAGATAGGGACAGCAGGCAAGAGGGGACTGAAGTAACAGATTCTCAGGAGAGTCCACACCACAGGCCACTGATGGCAAATCCATGGCAGCAGGAATTTGCTTAGTGCCTGCTGCTCTTCCGCACCATAAACAGGATGTGGTACCTTGTTGAAGATGCCCAATAAATATCATCAGTTGAGAGTCTGATACCGACTGAGAGGTTCAGGATGGCATCCAATTTCTGGCCCAATGTCATTCACTGATCGATGGCCCCATCTTCCAAGACGAAGGTCCTAGGAGAAGAGCTGAACTGCAGAGAAAGAAGAGGTGAGAAACCATCTTTGTGGTCCAAAGCAAATGAAACTGTGGGGTATGAGAGGAGGAACTAACATTAGGAGGAGGCCAGACTCCCATGTCTCAGGATTAGGAACCCTGTAGCAGGTGGCCATTGATGAAGGATTTGAAAGGACCCAGAGACTGAAAGGGGGTGGGGGAGGCTTAGTCCTGCAGGAGGTAAAGGGAGAGTTGAAACACAAACTGAATGTAAGCACCAGTTCCCTCTCAAGGGTAACAGGGCAGGCCCGGCCTCTGTGTTACTTACAGGGAGTGTTTTCTTACTCTTTGCGTGGTGAGTACCTGAAGCCCATTAGCCAGGGCAGAGGAGGAGGAAGGTGTAATGAGCGATTCTAGAATCATAAAGGCCTTGTCAGACACCCACACTCCCAACTTTGCTCCCACTAACATATTCATCAACAAGACAAACAGGCGGGGCCTTCACAATTGCTTCCCAGGGACTTATTCTTGACCAAATCTAATCTCTCCATTCAGGGAAGAAAGTGAAATATAACCTGTGTTTCTACTGCTGAAATCCAAAGCTCTGGCTCTTCACGTAGAAAGGCTTTATTCTGCAAAGGGCTCCTCAAAATCACTGGCACCCCTTCCTCCTCACCCCCAGCCCCAGCTGTTGACTCGCATATAAATATTCCCTGCCTTGTGACTCCACTCAGTCTCTTTCTTCTTTTAGGACATGTTCCACCCGCACTGCCACCCCTGGAAGCCAACCCCAGAAGCCTGCTCTCTTCTCCTATTGGCCCCAGCATGGATATCCTGAACCAAGTCTAAATGCTCAGAGTTCTGTCATTCTCTATTTTTGTCTCCTTCTGACTCCTCACCTCAGTGGCTTGGTGTTATGGTTTAGATCTGGAGTGTTCTCCAAAGCCTCATGTTTATGGAGGACAACTGGTTCATGAGGGTGGATTGGTCCACTGATGAGTGCATCAGGTAGGAGTTGGGTTCTGGTTAGAGGCAGATCACCGGAGCTGGGAGCTGGAAGAATGTGTCTCCCTCCATGGCCTCTCCCTTCTGTCTTTCCCACCATGTTGTGAACAGCTTTCCTCTACCAGGTCATTTCTGTCTTAGAGCCAGCTAACTGTGGACTAAAACCATGAGCCAAAATAAACCTCTCCTCCTTTAAATTGTAGTTGTGGGGTATTGCATCTCAGCAACAGGAAAGTGACTAAGACACTTGGTTTCAAGATTTTTTATGGCTAAGAGGTATTTCCCTGTTTCACTTCTGGGTTCTGGGGCAGGACTGCTTTCGTCATCTCTCTCTCTTGGGAATCAGAGGCATTGCTTTAGTTTTGCTTAATCTGACAGAGCGAGTCATGCCCTTCTCCTAGAAATGGAGCTGTGGTGGAGCTAAATCACTTGATTCCCTTTCCTAGAATTACTTGCAAAGAACAATTATTTGTTCTTTTTTTTTGTACCAGGTAATCAAACTCATGACCTAGCGCTTGCCAAGCAGGTGCTCATGTTGCTGAGCTAAATCCCTGGCCTAGATTTGTTCTTTGCTCAAGGAATTTTAAATACTGTGACTAGGTGGAGTGCAAAATGTTGGACTTACCTTTCCATAAAGCTCCTTATTGGAAGTGTGGCAGGATCCATGGCAAGGTCTCTTGCTCTCTGGTCCCAACTCTTACAGTCACTGAAGGGTCAGTGGAATGATCCTCACATTAGGCTACAACCAGTCACCTCCCACACTGAGCTTGGACAGGCTTAGTTTTTATCTCAGCAAGACACATTGCAGAATACTGCCTCCCTGAACCCACAGTGAGCAGAGTTCTAAGATCTCAGATGATCGGGCTGCACAAACTGCCACTTAAACAGGTAGAAAGCTCAAAATCGTGAGTTTGATCCCTGGTATCAAAAACAAACAAGCAAACAAACAGAGACTCAACAAGATCCCCAAAGTCATGTGACTTGCTCAGCTAACTAGGGTTTTTCCCCTGCATGGAAATTATAGAGACTTTTTTCCTCTTCTTCCTTTTTTTTTCTTAAACACTTATCTAGACTGCTAATTTCTCTGCAATTAACATATATTACACACACTATTACAAAGAAAATAAAACTTCAGTGGGGTTGTGGGTATACCTCAGTGGTACAGCACTTGTCTAGCAAGTGCAAAGCTCTGTATTCAATCTTTATTGCTGAAAACAAATAAATAAAAACAATAAAACTTTTTTAAAAAACAATAAAACTTTAGAAAGGGCATGAGCTATGACTGTAGCATTGGGGAGCGGGTGAATGCTTCGGAGTCAGGTAACTGTGCCTTGGGTATGAATGCACCCTACAAGTGTTCTAATAGGTCAAGGGCTACTCTGGGGCCCCTTAAAACATAGTCATTGAGGATGTAGCTCAACAGCACAGTGCCTGCCTGGGAAGCACGAGGTCTTAAGTTTGATTCCTGGCACAAAAAAATAAAACAAAACAAAGCAAAAAATCACCAACAAAACAAAACCAACCAACCAACAAACAAAAACACAGAAGCCTTGAGCCCTGGGCAGCCCCAAACAGAACCTACAAGAGGCACCTACAGATGACTGGTACAGGGGTAGGGGGACTCTGGAAAGAGAAGACTAAGGAAGCAAGGTGTGGATGGTCAAATTCTCCTGACAGCCATAAAATTTAAAGGAATCTAAGATACAGATGGCAGCTTTCGTATTTTCCCTTAAGAATCTAGGTAATTTTTCAGCCTTCTATAAAATGTGACTATTCACTCAGTTGATGATTAGAGCTTAGCTGGCAATCATTAAGTTAAACGGGAAGGAATCAGAAAAGGCATCATAATGGATTTTAGCTGAAAACTTTGTATCCTTAATGTTGAATCTGAATGTAAAACGGTGGGAAGGTAGAGGCAACAATTTTGTTACGTGTTTTGTTCTTTTAAAGAGTGAAGAAGTTTGAAATCTTGGCTCTTGTTCAGGCTGTATCTCTGACATGGGGATCCTAAAGCTTTTCTGCCAACTGCCTTCAATATTAGGGAGAACAGAGTGAACTTGGACCAGCAGTCTCAAGGCTGAGTCTGGAAGGCTGTAAGCAAGAGCTTAATTTGTTTATAAAGTAAGCTTAATTAAAAAGAGTAGGATGCTTCATAATCATTATTATTATTATTTGAGTCAGGTTCTCTCTTTGTAGTTCAGACTAGCTTTGAATTCACTATGTAGCCCAAACTGTTTTTCAATTCCTGCGATCCTCCTGCCTCAGCCCCCAGAGTGCTAGAATTACAGGACTGTGCCACCACACTTGGTTTATAGTCATTATTTAGGTTACATGAAATTAGCATTTTTCTAAGGTTAGGAGGCCTTTGGTTTGATCTTCAGTCTCTCTTCTCTCTCTCTCTCTTTCTCCCTCACACACATTCAAACAAACAGAAAAATGTTTCTTTTTCTACTATTAAGAAAACAGGGCTGGACATTTAGCTCAGTGGCCTAAGCACCAGCCTGGCAAGTGCAAGGTTATGAGTTTGATCCCCAGTATCCCCCAAAAAGAGAAAATAGGTGGTGGCATGTGCCTATAATCCTAGCACTCAGGAGGCTGAGACAGGAAAATTGCTGCAAGTTCAAGACCAGCCTGGGCTACAAAGTGAACTCAAACCCAGCCTGAACTGTATAGTAAAACCCTGTCTCAAAAAGACAAAAAAAAAAAAAAAAGAAATAAAGAAAATAGCTCCAATATGCAACACTTTGCAATTTATTACATAGTATGTTTTATGCATATTATAAGAAAAATGATTCTTCAAACTATTTGCCATAAAAATTCTCTGTGGCTCTAGCCAGGTAGTGGCACATGTCTTTACACTCAGCACTTGGCAAGCCAAGGTGGGAGGATAACCTGGAGACCATGTTTAACCTAGGCTACATAGTGAGACATAAACAAACAAACAAGCAAATAAAAATAAAACAAGCAAATAACAATGACAACAACAAAACCTTATTCCCAAAAAACCCATCCTCCCTGGGGCACCAGGAGAGGTTTGCTATGGATTCTGCAACCCCCTAGCATGTCATCACGGCACGTGGCCCTGGCCCACCTGCACCAGATGAGAAGTGCTGCAGAGAGTGGTCCCAGAATGATGCCCTTCTTTTTGAATTTTTAATCCTCACAACCACTAGAAACTCAGAGAAGAGAAGTAGCTGGCTTCTCAGTTGTAAAGTGGTGGAGTGAGGGAGGATTCAAATGCTGCTCTGAATTTTGGCTCCAAAACAGACTGAGTATCCTGCTACCTCTTAGCAGCTAAGGCTGGGTGATCAGTAGCTGGAGAGGAAAGGGGGTTGTTGTGGTACATCTAGAAAAGAGCCCAGTGTAACACAGAAAGGGCCACACAAGCTAGGTTTGTCTTGCTATGCCCCTGACTAGCTACAGGTTCTTGAGGGAGCTCCTTAGCCTCATCTATCAAGTAGGATGAAAGGGACAATGGGAAAAAAAGATGAGCTAGCACCCTAGGTCCTTTCCTGCTCTCTTCCTTTCTCTTAGCCTCTGAGTCCTTGCTGCCTAAATATGAAAAATAATCCCCAACTGCATGGGGAACAAAAATAACATATGTGAAACACCTGGACAGCATCTGGCATACAGTAGTCACTCAATAAATACTTGCCAATGGTAATCTTTTTGATAGTAATAGTAACAATCATACCCATATTCTAAACATGTGATTGTTAAAAATGAAAGAGATGTGTGAGAGCAACATTATGAAGTAAGACAATCCTTAAAGATAAGAGGCTGGGGAAGGTCCACTTTAGTGTACCTCAAAATAGCTCTCCTGTTTGAAGCCCTATAGTTGCCTTCAAAGGTTGGGAGGGGGTAGGGCCTGGAGAAATAATGTCTGGATCAGGCTGAGGCAGGGTGGGTAGGCTCCAGGTCCATCTGCTAAGCCAGGTTGGAGGACATGGGCTGACCCTGCACAAAGAGAAACCATCAAGGTCTTCGTCAGCTTTAATGTTGGCTATGGCTGATTCTGTGACTCAGCCACTCTATCCTAGTACCTGAGTGTGGAAGGACACTGAAAGGCCCCCCACTAGCACCTCCATTAACTTGCGTGCCCTCCACCTGGCAGCTACACACAGACCCTTCTCAATTCTCAGTGCTGGGGATTCTCTCTAAGGGGACGCAACAGTGGCCTCTTCATCTTTCCACTGGGGCCCTGTAGGTCCAGCTGGAGGGAGGTTTCCAAAGCAGGTGGGCTCCCTGAGTGATCAAGCTGCTGCAGGTAGAATAGGTTCTCCTCTCGCTGGGCCACTTCCCTCCAGGCTGGTGTCCCAGCCACCTCTCCTAGTTTGGAAAACAGATTATTCATGGTTTATTTTTGACATCAGATCATCACTGCCCAAGTTTCATCAATTTGTCACTGTTTTTATTGTCAGCAATTGCCCATAACTGGAGCACATTTAAAATGTCATTGATCTTGGTATTACAGTGTCATAATCTGACAGTAATAGGTGTAGCCTGCACAGGAAGCCCAGGCCCTGAGATTGATGGCGTTCAGCACACCTATTATATTCTGTCCATCTAAGTGATAAAAGAGTACGTAGGAGGCATTCAATAGATAAATTAGTTATCGCTCCCAATTATGTCCCTTTATTTTATGGAGTCATATGTTCCCCTTAGAACTTTTTTTCTTCATTTGGCTAGTAAAGGGGTACTACTTGACCCCCAAAGACTGAGGCTACCTCCCCTGCCTGTCCTACCTTGGTTCAACCTTGTTTCCTCTCTGTCTTCTTGTAGCCTCCCACCTGGGCTCCCTGGAACTCACCAGAGGTTTCTCCAGGGTGAGGAGTACCATGGGTGTGGAAGGAAGGAGGTAGTAGTGCCTCAGTGCCCAGGGAAAAGTTGGGTCAGCTTTTGGGGAGGAAAAGGGGGTTCGGCAATGCTTTTCCTTACTGCAACAGTGGCCCAAACATAGGACTGGGAGAGGAGCTGTAAACTGGGTTAGGATTCCCCAGCACCAGACACCAAGAGAAACTTCAAATTTAGAAGAGTGGTTGAGCATGGTTGGGGAGCATAGAAAGGCTTCTGGGCTCCTGTCCCTATTACAGTGGAGTTGAGCCAACTCACTTTTTCCCTGGCCCCCAAAATCTCCCCGCAGCCCCATTCCAATGCAGGTCAGATGGCTTCATCTTGAATCTTTGCTCTACAGCTGGGGTGGGAGAGTGATGCTGGCCTTCCTGGGGAGACAGGAGGCCCGTGGGGAGCAACAAGCCCTAGCAGCAGCTCAACGCCAAGAAGTGCTTGTCCAAGGCAGAGGCAAGGGCCAGAGTTGCATCAAGGGGTAAATTTATTTGAAGCCTGTCTTATAAGCACCTTAAATTGTGAGGACACCTTTGTCTTGGACCAGACCCATGCTCCCCACTCCCCACGCTCTCCTAAAACCAGCAGGAAATAGAGGAGGCCAAAACACCTGGTGGTAACAGCAACGCTGGTCTATTTATTGAACTCTGAAAGAGAAAGTGGCCATGGGTTGGCTGTTCCCCAGCGCCTGTTCCCATCCTAGTGTTGTAAATAATCCTGGCACTAAGTGCCCCATTTCACTGAGGGGAAGCAGTTCTTAAGGTATGAAACTTGAGAATGTGGGCCAGGGGAGGAGGAATGACAGGGGACAAGGGAGAGAGATGGGGAGCCATCCCCCCAAAGCTCCATGAGTACACCCCAAGCCGGTGATGAATGCATTTCTAGAGTTGCGGATAGTGTTTCTAGTGAAATGTTTACAGGAAACGAACGTGATTTAAACGTCTTGGCGATAAACGCCAGCCAGTTGGGAGTGAGGGCAAGGCAAGGAACAGAGGAATCAAAGGCCCAGAGGCCTCTAGCGTTAAGTAGCTGTCTGAGGCTCTGCCCAAGCACGCACACCAGCTTTGGTCTTAACATGTTTTTAAGAGCTGGTTATGATTTCCTTGAGGGTGGCTCAGATTAAGACTCGAGTGGAACCCCCAGCTGAGCGCCTTCAATAACTGTCTATCATTCCTCTTTAGAGACAGCGGCCTCCTCCCCTCGCTCGGGAGCCTGGAGCTGGGCAGGGCTGCAGGCTGCACCACTTGTCAGCCTGTTAAGCAGCATTAGGGCCCACTGCCTCTGCCTGGGTGCTGGGGCAGACCCTGGGTCAGGGACTGGGCCCTGCATGAGAGCACTCAGGCTTCAAGAAAAGAGAAAGCACAACCTAAAGAGTGAAGAGAGCAAAAGGAAGGCAGCCAAGAAAGAGGAGCTTCCACCAAATCCAGAATCTGGGCCCCTCTTACCACATCTACTCTGCTGTCACACTGGGCCACGTCACCTATTTGATTTTCAGGTCTCCTTGTACCTTCCCCCATCCTGCTGCAATCCATGCTCAATAAAAAGAAGGACCATTTTGAAAACAGATGCTTAATCAGGTCTTTCCTTTCCCTTTCCCTCCCAGTAGAAAGCAAAGTCCTTAAGCAGCCTACATGATCCTACATCACCTGGCCCCTCATACCTCTGAAGGTCAACCCTTCCCACTTTCCTAGTTCACTCTCCTTCTAGCTGTGTTAGATTCCAGGTTCCACAAACCTGCCAGATGAGGTCCTGCCTCAGGGCCTTTGCATGGACTATTCTTGTCAAGTTATCTCTGGGCTTACTTACCTGTCACCTTTAAGTCCTTGTGAAAATTGCATATTCTCAATAAGACCTCCTTGAATACTATATCTAAAAATCTCAGACTTTCCCCTATCCTGATCCCTCTTTCTTGGACCTATTTTTTTCTGTGACAGTTATCACTTGCAATAGGTAATATAATTTACTTATTTGGTTAAGTACATTATTCTGTCTCCTTGCAAGGATACAAACTCTACGTGGCAAGAATCTTCCTCTAATGTAGTCTGTAAGGACATAGAACAGTGCTCAGTAATACTTGCCTAACTAGTAAGTGGACAGAATGAGGTCACCCAAGGCAGGGTTGGAGGGGAGGGCAGAGGGAAGCCATCCCACTGTGGAGGTTAACTTGTGCCTTCCCCCACAGCAGACCATGACTGAGGATCTAGCACTCAAGGGTGATGCACACAAATTCAAGAGTCATGCTAGGGCATCCCCAAAATGGGGAGATTCTACTGGCAGAAAGACTCAATGGAATTTACCCCTCACTCTGATGGAGGGCTTGGTTTTACATTTGGGATTCATCATCTTCATGACCAAAGTATCCTTTGGTATAATAATAATACCAATGGGCTAAACAGTGTAAGAACGAGGCTGTTGGAAATGGTGGTTAAGATGGGTCCTCAGCAGCCTTCAAAATAAGGGGACAATAGCTGAGAAACAGCAGAGCGATGCATCTTTTCTAAGAGCAAGGTGGGATGAAGAGTCCTGACAGCCTGCACATGCAGAAGGAAATCCAGTTGTGAGGCTACTGTGCCAGTGAAGATGTTCCTTCTCCACCAAAGGCAGAATAAAAAGCATAGGCTGCATCTAAAGTGGAAGGAACTTGAGTTAGCCACCAAGAAAGACAACACAAAGGTGGCAGAGGGATGGTGTGGAGCCTTGCTCTCTGCAGACCCTGAGGAGGAACTAGGTGGATACACACCTCAGCCAGGCTAGGTGTGGGGGTCTAAGGGTCTGAGCAGCTCCAGGCAGGAGCGCTGTGGGGCTAGATCCCTAGGGAGGGCTCCTGCTGCTGCCTGGCTCCTGAGCCCCCATCCCAAGTAAGGTTTCTGAACTCCAAAGCATGAAGCCACTACCCTTCTCTCCTTTCCTGGGTGGAAATGGAGAGTATTTCTGCATCTTTCCAAGGTGGAAATGGAGAGTATTTAGTACTCCAAGACCCAAACATGTCTGTCCCCTTACCATCTCTCCCCAAAACATCAGTGCTCAACATGGCTTTGTTTTGACCCCAGGATACAAGCCAGAAGACGCATAAAACATCTATGGTGAGTTATCCAAGACCATGCCGGTTGTGATTATGATGCAGAGAGGACTGGGTGCCCGGGAGGCCTGAGGATGGGAGGAAAACTTGCTTGTCATTGCATGATTTTGGGGCCTTTTGAATTTTGAGCCTGGTACATTTCGTATTCAAAAACAAATTATTAAAACTAGTAAAAAAAGAAGAAAAAGTAACAACAAAGGAGACCTGCAAAGAAGCAGGAACTCGATGCTTCCAGCTGTCACCCTAAGGACAATGACCTGGCTCTTGTTCCCCATGTGCATCATCCCACATGTCAGGTATCTCCGTTTTCTAGAGGCTTGGGAGAGGTATGGGCTATCAGCTGTTCTGAAGTCACAAGGCATTAAATTCTGGCAAAGGTCTGAGGGACAGCTATTCAGACTGTTGGTGTTGGCTTTCTCTTTTGGTGTTCAGTGTCCTGGTCTGCCCATGGACTTGTCCATGTCATTTACTTAAGTTACATAAGCTACAAAGCAACCTTCCATGAATTGTTTTAAAAGGCATATAGTCTCTTAAAAGCCATCTTTCCCAAGTAGTCATCTCTTTATGAATCTCTCTTCTGAATCCTCATGTGGCATCTGGAGCAAATCCTTTAACCTTTCTATGCCTGTTTCTTCATCTACAATTGAGGATCCTGGTCTCCCTCTGGAGGAATTTCATTCATACATTTGTAATCTGTGCTAGGCACTTAACTTGGCACTGAGGATTGCATTGAGACAGTGTATGTGCAGTTATTATAGAGACACAGAGAGTTATTGCCAAGGCCTCCTTCCTTGGATGCTTTTTTGGGTCGGGTGTTTCACCTCTTATCTGACCCAACTTGGGAAAATGTGCTTCAGAGTCTACTTCCAAACTCTACACTTTCTGTGCTGCTCCTGAGGTGAAGCTGACATCGTGCTCTGAATGAAGTGTCAGAGGCTGCTGAATGGTCTATTTCCCATGTTTTCCCATTCAGTTAGATCCCAAGGGCATCAGTTTGTCTGCAAGAGGAGTAACATTGTAATTTGTCTGCAGGTCTTTAGTCTGGGGGACCCTGGCCCTGGGAGCTGGATCAAGAACAGGGGGATAGGAAATGGAAGTTTTTCCTTTCCCATCTCTGCTCATTTCTCTCCGTGGCTGAGCCCCATGCCTCTTGGGGATTGCCACAGAGACTGAGATGCTGGGATAGAAAGCTTATATTCACCTATAAATGTAAGCTGGACTATGGAGGAAAGATGGTCACTTCAGACAACCATCACTCAGAACAGAGAGGGGGAAAAAGGCTATCCTGAGCTCTGGTCGGACAGTGCTTCCACTCCTGGTCTTGCCATCGAGGGCTGGGTGATCATCACTGGGAAGGAGAAAGAAGTATGCTGCCTGAGTCCTTGTGACAAAAGCCCAAGTCAAGCTGCTAATGTTGGGCCATAGCAGGAGGAAGGAGGAAGTTTATATAGAAGATGGCACTTCTCAACCATCAGGAAATGGGTTTAAGGGAAGTGGTTGTGGAGGGCTATGTGGAACCATTCACACAGTCTTCTTAGAGGATTTAGGAGCTCTGTGATGCGGCCGAGCCAGCCCTGAGTAGGGAGAAAGTCAGAGCAACGTCAAGCCATCCATGAATACAAAGACAGAGACCAGACATCTGAAACCAACATCCTCAACACAATGCTTCCTGCCCGACCATCTGGAGAACCTGATGGAAGACAGCACCACCTCTGTAAGACGGGTGCTTCAAAACCCCAGCAAACATGGTTCCAGACTGTGGGCCTTGGAAGTACTCCTTCACATCCAGCATCAGTCCTGGATTCAATTTGAACTCACAGAGCCCTTGAAGTTGGTCCATCGTGGAGGACAAACTGAGCAGGGAGTGACTTTGCTCTTAGGCCTGGCCTCTCTGCTATGGGAGGAAGCAAGCTGGATGGACTCTCAAGTGGCTGCCTCAGCTCCTGAGGAGTTTGCGGGTAGTGGGGAGGATTTCTCTCATGGACTGCTCTGCATCTGGAGGACCGTAGCTGGGCAGCAGGGGGCAAGGAGGGTTTGTGGGAGCAGGAGAGGTGGGTTGAGGGAGTCCCCCTGGCCCAGGGGCAAGGAAGAGTCTCTGGAGGTACAGCTCCTTCCCTTAATGCAAAACCACAGCTTTTGAGGGAGGACCTTAATCTTGTATTTTCTGGGCAGCCCAGGGTCCTCAGCTTGAGAGACCTTATAGCCTCAGGCAAGAGCTGGCCCAGCTGGCAGCTTCAGTGCTGTGTGGATGAAGAATTCCCCTCTGGGCCTCAGTTTCTTCATCTGTAAAACGAGGGGGTGGCAGTACATTATCTGTAAATTGTTTGCCATCCCTGACAATCTGGTTTTCTACTCCCCTACTTTTTCATCTTTCTCTGATTCATTTCTCCTGCTCCAGCCTCCCTCCAGCATTCTTCCTCCCTCTTTCTTCCTTGGTGATTCCTTCTGCCACTACCTGGCCGCCTCAGGAGCCTCTGTGCTCCATGCAAACATGTCCATGGCCCCTTCATCAACCTCAGACCTCAGAGGGGAGGTTGGGGGAGATGGTCGAGCAGCCTCTTCCCTGCCCCGCGGTGGCCGGTGCTGCCCCGCCCGCGCCCTGCCCTGCGCGGCCAGCTCGCCGCAGCCGGTGCCTCACAGCGCCCTCGCCCCTCGCTAATGCGATCTGGAGAGACCCGGGCGGGCGGCGGGCAGTCTGGCCCGAGCGTCCTGGGCAGCGCTGATGGATGGTCCCCTGACAGTAATCGCAGAATGAGGACGCGCCGGCGACGCTCTCGCCCGAGGCCCGCTGTTTGGCAAGCCCAGGAGTCCCTTGCTCCCTCCTTCCACAGCGCCTGCCTCCCGGCAGCTCTTAATTCCCCGGGCCTTTTGGGGAGAGTGGGCAATGACCTCCTGGGTAGGCCCCAGCTGGGGGCTCTCCCTGCTCTCTCTCCCCCAAGACCTCAGTTTCTGGTGTGGAATCCTCCTTGTGCTGGTGATTCTGAATAAACTACTCATCTATGGACCTCAGTTTCCCTTTCTGTGCAGTGGGAAATAATGGTCTTTTAAAGCCTAGAAAAGAGTGTTGGGAGCAGAGGTGAAAATGTTAGGTAAGATTACCAGACTCCCTCAAGTATATTTGTTTACTTCAGTATTCAGTGCTCAAAACCGAGCTCAAGTTATGAAGCTAAGTAACAGCTGAGTGGCGATTCACATGGATAATGTTTGCAGTTGATGCTGTTGTTGTTGAGGTAGTGGGATTGGACCTAGGGCCTTTGCACTGAACCACACCCCTCCCATTCTTGTTTTGCTTTGTTTTTTTTTTTAGATAAGCTCTGGCTAGGCTTGAATTTACAATCCTCCTGCTTTGGCCTCCTAGAGCACACCACCATGCTGGCTGAGAATCAGTTGCTTTTACACATACATATACAATGTCTTTAGGCTAAAATACATTAGCACATGAGCAATAGCAGCATCAGTCCTGCCTGGATGTCCTTACAGAGAAGACTATGAGCTCAGGTATTTCTTCAGGGACTGCTGCCTCTAGTCTGGAGCCTTGGTCCCATCCAGTCTTGGGGTGATCTGCAATTCATATCTAGGTAGAGGTGGTATCGGGTAAGATCTGCCCTGGGCAAATGTTTCTAACAATTTTCCAGGCCCTTGCCAACTTTTCAGCCTGTGGAAGTTCTAGGCTCCTCCACTCCTCCACCCCAGAGAATCCCCCTTGGGCATGGCCCTGCAGAGGGGCTGAGGTTGATCCAGACCAGTTACATAGTACCCAGACGCCTCCTCATTCCCTTTTAACCTTTCCCTCTCATCAGAAGCCAAATCAAGTTACTTTTGATTTAATTCCTGAAATGGAGTCATAATTTGCTTAGTGTCCTTTTCTCCAAGTCCTAGAAGTGTGTACATGTGTGTATATGTGCATGTGTGTGTAGCTCTGTGGCCTCTAAAGGAACCTCACACACACTCGCTTCCCAAACATCAAAGAGCATGAGATACCATGGCCTTGGGATGCAGAATGGTATGACGATGATGATGGTGCCATATAGGGATAAATGATGATGAAGATGACTCATACTTATTAGGCATTGTGATGTGCCAGGCCTGAGGTAGCTACTGTATATGCATTTCTCACTTAATTCCCACAACTACCTCTCAGGTAGATGTCATTCACATTCCCAATTTATAGACAGGAAACTCAATGAAGAGCTTGGAGATGTAGCTCAGCAGCATAAGCACCTGGTTATGAGTTTGATCCCTGATACAAAAAAATAAAAACGAAAAGAAAAAGAAAGAAAGAAAAAAGAAACTGAATGGAGGGCTAGGGATTTAGCTCAGTGGCATAAGCGCCTGCCTGGCAAGTGTGAGGTTTGAGTTTGATCCCCAGTACCAACAAACAAACAATACTGAATGGAGAGGTTAAGTAGACTATGCTGCATCCTAAGCAGGCAGAACCCAGATTTGAGACCACACAGATTACAGAGTCCATGCTTCTAACCACAGTTGTGTGACCCTGGGCACCATACTTTATTCATGCCCCAGTTCTCTCATCTGCAAAACATTGGTAATAATCAGGGATAAGAAGATATTCCCTTCATAGGCTTGTTGTGCTATTAAGTGTGCTATTATAGGCTTACAGTTAGGGCTGACTTATTTAGGTGTCCTAACCACTGTGGTGGGATTGTGTGGGAGAAAGAGTACAAAACAATACAATTAATTATGACTATTATTTATGATAATGATACTCATCAGGCACTGAGACCCTACTGACCATGGTATATCCCACAAGGTAAAAATTGCCATGCCTGGTCAAGGAACATAACTCAGTGGTAGAGCACTTGCCTAGCATACATAAGTCCCTGGGTTCAATCTTTAGTGCTGCAATCAATCAATCAATCAATATTGCCATTCTTTTACAAATAAAGAAACTAAATTTCATGTAAACTAAATACATTGCCTAAAGCCATCCTGTTTAAAAGAACAGACTTTGTTTTAAAACACTGGGCTCTTGACTCTAAAGCCTGCTGTTCCCTGCACCCCTCAGGGTCACCAGGGACTGGTGTCTCCAGGAGGAGGTCAGTGTGGAGGCCACAAGCTCAAGTCACACCCTCTTCCATCTGTGACCTGATCTTCTCCAGGTGAACAATGCTTTCTTAAAAGAACAGGAGGGAAGTAAATAAAGAAGTCAGGGAAACAGTGTTTCCCTCCCCCAAAGCAGAGCTGCAGAACCTCTTCTCCAACCCCCACTCTCTTCATTCTGTGGTTCCTCAGTGCTCAAGTTTGTGGCCATTAAATAGAAGAGGAGAAAGTTTGAACCAGGCATGAAATATTTATCACTTAATTACAATATGCAGATTCTGTTCCTGGGGGTGATTTATCTTTTTTGGAAATATAGGAAAAGATCCTGGAAACTTGTATCCTAATTGCTTGGCCTATTATTGTAGCAACTAGGTAGAAACCCCATTTACTATATAACTACAAATTTTCCTACTACTGAAGGTATCTGCCTGTCTTTTCCATTGGTAGTCTGGGTACTGTATGATTTCCTGATGAGAGAAGGGCCTCTAAGAGGTCAGGTTGTCCATTCTCCTGTCTCCTCATAAAGTGACCTTTTCTAAATCATAATAGCTGTCAGAAATACAAGGATGAGAGTGTGAACTTCTGGAATTTCAAGGGAAGCTTATCCTGGGTGAAATCTCTCCCCACTGAAACAATGTGGCTGGATAACAATGTGTTGATAGCAACCTCCCCCTGCAGGAACATATCTCTGATACTAGTGGTACCCCATTTGACCCCCTTCCTAGGACCATACCTCAACTTCTGGTTACACATTAGCATCATTTAGAGAGCTTCATTCTTTCTTTTTCTTTTTATCTTTCTTTATTTTTTAAAAATCCAGATATTAAGACTTTACTGCAAGCACAGCAAACTAGAATCTCTGGAGGTGGATCCAAGCATTAGTTTTTTAAATTCCCCAAGGCATAGGCAGTTTCAATGTGCACCCACCCAAAGTTGAGATCCTCTAGGACTAATAGAGGATCCTGGTAAGTGGGTCCTGCTTATCTGTAAGACTAAGTCATCCTCATCCCACCCTTTCAGGTGTGGCAGTGGGTAACTCCTTCACTTTCACTGGAACCCAAAGAACATCCCTTTCTTTTTGTAGGACAAACTTCTGATATTAACAACAACCATTTATCAAGCCCCTGCTGAATGCTTGGATCTATGCAAATAAAATTTAATCTTACATACAACCCTGTGAGGCCAGTGGGTATGTCCATTTTATGGATGGCTCAGAGAGGCTAAGTAATTTGCCCACAGCTGTACAACTAGCAAGTGTCAGAGATGAAATTTTAATATAAAACCCATGGGTTTTTTTTGTTTGTTTGTTTCTTTGGGTACTGGGGATCAAACTCATGACCTCATGCTTGCCAGGCATGCGCTTAAGTCACTAAGCTAAATCCCCAGCCCCAAACCCATGGTTTTAACTAACCACTGTGCTACACTGCCTCTCAGTTTCTGAAGACTGGGAGAAATGGACTTCAAAGCCATCATTTGAAGGATATAGGAAAGGCCTTGGGGAAGGGAAAGAGAAGAGAAGCATGGAGAGTGTGGGAAGGTTGATAGGGCTTAGGAGCAGATGGGGCCTGGAGGAAGGAATGGTGGTACGTGGGAGAGATGGAAGAGGGTGTGTGAAGACTGGATAGGTACCTGAAGGAGCAACCGGTGAGCTGGTGAGTGGGGATGTATATGGGGATGGAGCAATGGCTGTGAAAGCTGGGGGGAAGGTCCAGAGTGTGAGCTACCAGTCAGAACACCCAGAACAGTGAGCAGTGCCCATCAGGGCCTGGGTAGCTGCAGGGAGAGGGATCTTGTGTTGGAGGAGGGGTCTTTGTGAGGCCTGCAGCACTAAGGAATGCTCCACCATGAATACTAAGGGCAAGAAGAAGAGAAAGGGCTAGAGGGGGCTGGGTGATGTTTAGCTGCTGGGGTGATTAATGGGGGTGAATGGAGGGTGAAACTCAAAACCTTCGAACAGAGATGGTGGGGACTGGTTGTCCAAGAACAACAGCGCACTGTTTCACCAAGAAAGCTAACGTCCACAGGATGGGCAGGTGGGGTGGGTGCCAGGCACAGTTACTCCTTCCCCCTTTTCCCAAGGTCTCTTTATTTGCCATCTAACAGTACATTAAACAGCTAGCTCAGGAGAACCCTCTGGATGGCATTCCTACTTGTCTGTTGGTTCAGGGCAATGCCAAGGGATGCAAGGGTAGGTAGCTTAAGAGAGAAGTAGGTGAGGTCTCGAGATGGAGGGATGGTGGTGAGGTGCCTCCATGGACCAGCCCACTGGGAAGGCCAATGCTACTGTGCTGGCTGGATCCTTGGCTTCCTCTGGCTGGATCAGACAGGCATTGAATGTGCCTTGGGAAGCCTTAATGTTTTTAGATAAAGATTTTGGAGCTGGGCTGGCCTTAAGGAGGGAAAAAAAAGGCTTCTTTCCTGTGAAAGAGAAAGTGAGGGGACAGGTGTCCACTACCCCTGGCTCTAGGATGTTGATCTGAGTTTGAAGAATGGAGCAAAAGCTGTGGGAACACAGGTTTGAAGCCCTCTCCCCATTTTCTACTTCTGTCTCCTGTTTTAGGGGCAGCCATGGGAGCTGTTTCTCATGCCTTTAACCGTTTGTATTTCTAGGGGGTAGGAAAGAGGGCAAAGAGGGTGAAGTGAACTATTTCATGTTGAGGGAGGTGAATTGAAGGCAGTGATTTAGAAGGACATCATCTCTTGGGATAGAAGTATTTTCTCCCTCTTTGGGCCTTTACAAACTACTACTTCCCCACCTCCAATGGTTAGAAAGCATAATGTGTCTAAAAGTCTGTGCCTGCCTAGCCTGGGCAAGGAACTGGGGTGAGTGGAGATCACAAAAAGGGGCCAAGGGTGTATTTAAAGGGCTGAGAGGGGCCACTATCTGTTGGTCAAGCTGCTTCCCTGTTAAAGGCTCACTCCTGCTCTCTCTCTTTCTCCCTCCCTCCCTCCAGGAGCCAAGCCTACAAGGCACTTTGAAACCTGAAGTTAATGAGAGGTGGTTGCATTGAGCACAAATACTCTATGAGGTGCAACATGACCTGACTAATAAGGCAACCATTCCACATTTGACCAAGTTCAAGAGCCGCCTTTGAGAGGGGCCACAGCTCAGTTTGCTTGTTACAGAGGGCAGAGGCTAACTGAAGCTGCCTTCTGCCTCATAGGTTTGCTGGAGAGCAATGGTCACAATCAACAGTCTTAATTATGAATTAATAATTCATAATTATTCCCGACTTGCAGATAAGCACAAGCCCACTGAAATTATTTCACAGAGAGGAGCACAGAGGCGGTGGAAAGGGGACTTCAGTATAGCCATTACCTCCAGAAGCTATTAAGTTCATTCCTCTGCTTCCCTACCAGAACCTGGAAGAGATTCATTAGCTTCCTTGGCTATTCATCTTACACGCCCCTTCCCTATCCCCAATCCCCTAAACATACCGCCACATTTGTCCCTCTGTTCTCCCTGAGGCCAGAAGGCTACCCAACACAACCTCAGAACCTGGACTCTGGAATTCTGAGCTCTCTCTGTGCTCTGCTCAATGGTCTGCTATTTATAGATGTGGTCCCCTGCTGCAAGGGCTAGGGCTGGGTGCACCAGAGAGATGTGGCATCTTTCTGGCTCTGTTCCCTCTTTTTTCCCATCTCATGGAGAAATGCCTAGGAGTTCTATTAGGTGAAAAGCCTTTCCAAGTCTATGAAGGAAAAGAGATAAGAAGTGCCCTTCCCTGATGTCTTTGGTTCCTGACTGTGGATTTGAGAGGCCAGCTCTGACTTCTTATAAAGACATCTACCAGGCTGGTGATACAGCTCAGTTGGTAAAGCACCTGCCTAGTACACTTGAAGCCCTGGGCTTGATCTTCAGCACAGAACAAACAAACAAACAACAAAACAAAGCAAAACAGAAAACCAGCCACCTGATCACAACAATAATGGAGATGGGGCACAACTAGGACTATGGAGGCATGCTCCGACCAGACCCAGCTCTCTACTGCTCCTCTCCCCAGCACTCATAATTATGCTAAATATCCATATCAGAAGATTTTTTAAAATGTCATTTTTTGTATTGGGTATTTTGTACTGAGCCAACCCCCGCCCCAGATAAGGTATTCACCAGTTACTAAGTTGTCTAAACTGGACTGAAACTTGCTATCCTCCTGCCTCAGCCACCGAGGGTGCTGAGATTATAGGTGCAGAATCTCTATCTGATTAAAAATATTTTAAAGGAACCTAAAAAAAACCCTCCCATATGATATCTCCAGGGGAATTTCTCTCTCTTTTTAAAAATTTATTTGTACCAGTAATCAAACTCAGGATCTTGTGCTCACACTGCTGAGCTATATCCCCAGCCCCGGGAGGGATCTAAACAGGGAAGAATTTTACTCTTCCAAATATGGTACCCCACCATATTTGCTGTGGCACTACCTTCTCCAAAATGCTAAAAGGAAAAGAGGTTGAATCATGGACCTAGAAGCTTTGGGGTTGGCCCAATCTTACATACTTCCCCTCCTTATTTGCACCAAAGGTACCTGTTAGGCTAAACCAACAGGACGTAGGAAGTTGGAATACTGGGACTCAGCAATACCCTTGCCCAAGTCTGCGAGTACAAGAGCACACTTGATACCTTGTTTCCCAGGCAAGGTGAGTGCTCGGTCAGGTACACTTGGGAGGCAGCTATTCCCACAAGAACAGCACACCGTGTCTTCCACCAACCATTCCTCTTTACTTGAGCCACTTTTGGTTCCAAGAGGAGAATAGGTTAGGGGTTTTAACCCAAGTTATCCAGATGATTAACTGTGGAAGCACGGGTCTTCCCCCCACTCCCATGATGTTACTTCTTTGGTCTCCAAACACGAGGGAACTTTAAACCCTATCCTAGCTCCCTCTTATTCTTTACCCTTCTCTTCAAATGTTAACTACCAAAAATACAAAATATAGAGGGGCGAACATTCCTGGCCTACCGTTTTGTCCCACCTGCAACCCCTGTCCCCTCCCCCCAAATTTTTCTCTCCTGAGCCTCCGCTCTTCGCTTCTTTAAAAAAAAAGAACGAAGAAGAAGGAATTTTCAATAGTCCCACTTGTCAAGCGAAGACCATCTTTTAACCTTCAACAGCAGCGAAAACCGTGTGAACTCTCGGTGAACCAAGATTGAAGTCATAAATCACGCGTACAAAGGCGGCTGCGGAGGCTGGCGCGGGCTGCTGCACCTTTAACGCTTTCTGGGGCTGACAGGCGGCGGCCCAGCTAAAGTTCACAGCGCCCGGGGACCCGGAGGGGGAGGGGAGAGGGGGAGGGAGGGGCCGCCCCGCCCGCCCCGCCCCTGCCCATCCCCCCTCTCCTGGCCCGGCGCGGCCGGGCCCGGCCCAGACCCAGCCCGACCCGGGCCGGCCCGCCGCGCGGCAGCCTGCGCGCTGGGGAAGCCCCCGGCGGGGCTGCGAAGCAAAAGCTCCTGCTATCCCTCTCCGTCCCGCCCCCGGCCCAAGTCTGCTGTGATTTAAGTAGGCAAATAGATCGACACCGACACAATAATGTGGCTTGTTTTGTCTTCGGTATTTTCTACAGGACCCCAAGAGATGGACTTTCTCCATCCGTCATCTCTGTCTATGCAGGATCTATTATCTCGATCCTTGGGGTTCCGATAGGCCCTGAGTTATTGGGACTAGGACCACTTGCCTGAAATCGCACCATTTAATTAGATTTCCTTTCTGTCTTTGCCGTGCCTTTTAGAGGGGTCTGCATTAGCCTCCTTGTCGGAGGCGGAGGAGCCGGGATTGGAGCAGGGAAACCTCGCAGCAACCCAGCTTGCGGCCCCCGCAGAGATCGCCAGGCTCCGCGGGCCAGGCCAGGCTCTCTTCCTCCCTCGGCCTCTCCTCCTGCTCCATCGCGTTTTCCTTCTCCCACTGTTGTCTTCTCTGCTTAAAGTTCGGCGACTCCACTTGCCTCTCCTGGCCTTTACCTCAGAAAGCGGACACTAGACCGCCCTGCGGCTACGGGCCGAGCGGCCTTAGCTCGGCCCCAGCTCAACCCCAGCTCGCAGCCAGATGGGCCTTCCCGCGCCGGCGACACCTCGACCTCGGGAACCGGGATCCAGGAACCGGGGCTCGGCCTCTCCAACGTCCTGCAGGTGTGCAGCCGCTTGGCCTGCCGGAGCAGCAGGACAGGACGACCCGGGCGGCGAAGAAGAGCGCTCCTCTCTCCCCTCCAGGGCCCCTGGTTTACACCACAAAGTTTGGAGGGTGGCTTACACCTCGACCCGGGCAACTTGGTCCCCCAAACTCATGGCTGACTAATCTTATATGACAAAAGCCTGTGATGGATTTGCTATACGTTAATTCACAATGCCCTTTCCTCCAGAATTTAACTATAAGTTAATACACACCGGAAACCACGCGCATACACGCCCGTTAATGGGCTTAGGTATTAGCGAGTCCTAACGATGCATACAAATGTGCTCTGTGCTCTGTAGGCCCCTCAAGATTTATGGGCCTTGAGCTCTCTGAAGCTGTAAACAAGGAGAAAAAAAGAGAAAGCGAGACAGACTGGGGGGAAAGAGAGGCCTGAATCACCACTCCAGATAATGGGAGAGAAGGGATTCTTATGTATTTTCCTTGCCTTAGGAGCCGGTGCGTGTGGGGTTTTGGCATTGGTCTGGGGGTGGTGTGCTGCTCAAATGCTGGCATGCGTGGGCAGCCTGTGGTTTGTGTGTTGGGGTAGGAGGACCTCTGCCTCCTTTGAGTTGCTGTGCAGGGGCCTTAACATAGCCGGCATTTGTGGACATATTTGTGTGTGTGTGCACCGTGTTAGGTGTGAATGTCTGTGTGCCCTGTGCACTGCCCTGTTCACGTGTGACAAGACTCCTTCTGGGCCAGGCTGCTGTCCCCCTCAACCTGGTGAACAAATCTCTCACAGCAATCATAATAACAAATAACATAACAATAATAAAAACAGTAGTTAACAGTCCCTCCCTAGTAGGATAACAATAAAATGCCAGAGGCGGCATTTTGAGGAGCTAGTAAAGGAGTCATCATCACAGAATCTAAAGGGAAGACGGGAAAGAAAGGAAGTTAGTTTCTTTAAATGCCTTTGAGGGGCTGGGGTTGGGAATCCCCTCCCCAAACAAGGTCCTTGGGCCAGAGGCAGGGAGGAAAGCCAGGAAGCCACTTTTCTACTGCTTTTTCTCTGGCGTTTGCTTCCTGCGAGTAGGAAAGGAATTCCACATGTGGGGTGGTTAGTAGCTTTGGAGGCTCTCTGGAAACCCCTGTTTTAAAGAGGAACCAAACCACAGGGTCAGGCTGAGGGGCAGAGAAGGATGGAGCAAGGACCACAGTCTCAGTGCTGGCCGTAGGTTGCAGAAGCCTTGGGCCAGGGAGGAAGCAGAAAAATATTTATGGCCGTCCGCTCAGGAGTAAGGAGAGCCGAAGAGTGAGGCTGGGGCTCCTGCAAGATCAGTAAACGTTCCCTTCCTGAGATCTTTTTAAAAAGAAAGGGAGGTTGAGGCGCCTTGAATTTTGCTTCTGGAGCTTGGAGCCCAGCGGATTTCTGTAAAGGAAGCGAGGACTTCGGTCGGGTTCCTGCATTGTCAACCTCGTTCTTTCCAGGTATAGTTTTCTGAAATTTTATCAATTAATTTATTTGGGGAAGGTGGGAGATAGAGCTGTAGAGATGTGTCATTCGCTGGAAAGGAAGCCGCCCCTCCATTTCGGGTCTAACGAAATCCCTCCTTTAAAAACAATTGTACCCAAAAACAAACAAAAAAGAAGAAGAAGAAGAAGAAGAAGAAAAAGAAGAAGAAGAAGAAAATATAATAACACTGAACCAAATTTTTAAAAGAGAAAATAAAAGAAAATGACCATCCCCAAGAGTGTGAGAACTTCTAAAAGATTTAATTCACAGTTCTTTTCAGAGGCTTGGGTTCTTTGTCAACAGCGGTGACTCATTTGGTCTGAAAAGAGGCGCAGAGAAGCAGGACCCACTGAGTTAGTCCTTTCAACCGCCCTGCAAAGATTCAGAGGGAACCGCTGGGGTCCTCACATTACGCACAACAGCACCGCAGGGAGAACACTGTGCTACGATAACCAGGAGGACGAAATAGCAATAAAATAGAACAGGGTGATGCGCTGAACACAGGAGAAGTCCAGGCCTTGAGGGTCAGGCCAGCCTGGCAGGCGGCTGCCCCAGGTGCTAGGCGCCCGGCACTGGAGACCGAGTGGGCCGAGCCGTCTGCCTCGTTGGCTCCTTGGCTCACTTACTCGCTCGCCTGGAGGCCGTGCCAGCTTCCCTGATGAGAGGGTTTTGGGTTCCAAGACCTGGCAAAGTGACTCAAGTTAGCTTCTGCTTTTTCATTTTTTTCCCCCCACGTAGGCCTCTCTACTTGCCCCATTCTTACCCACCAGGACACGGACGGAAGGGATTTCTGGGCTGCCCGCATCCACTCCTGCTTGGCTTCTCAAAGTCCAGCGAACTCCAACCCTCCTTGGAGGGAAAATACCTGTAACCCAGGCACATTAGCCCTCTGTGCTATGTAACCCGGCTCCCTCCGGAATATTGTACAAAGAAGAGGAAAGAACAGCTTGCTCTTGCTAGAAGCCGTGTTTACATCTAGTTCTACTGATCCGTCCACATCTGGAGGGTTTATTTATAACTCCTTCTATAACTCTTTCTGTTTGGAGGCACTGGTGGCTCTATTGACAGACTGATGTCTACAAAATACTGCTGTATCTCTAACCATACCTAAATGTGCTGTGGTTGTATTCTCAGATTTATGTTTCAGGAAAATATAATTATTTCCATTGTATTTGTGCATATACAATGATTATAGAAGCAGATTTATATATGGGAAAATATATGACTCTCTACAGTCATCCAGCTTTATGGACATTTGATATTCTGACAGATTTATACCTCTGAGCAGCTTATAGATAAATGTATATCATTAGAATTATGTATCAGGTGATATACACTTATTGATTGTGATATAGAGTAGTTAGAGCATTCACTTGGAGCCATATATGACTATGGGGATATTTCTATATTATTATCACTATATATAGGCACATCTATTTATAACCTCATAGTTATAAAAATAGACGTAACTAATTATAGTCCTACATGTACATGCTGCTATCTCTCTCTAGAGTTATAGACACTTTGGAATATAACTCTATAGAGATATCTGTATGTATATAAAGTGTAATTATCTTGTGATGTGTGTGCATTGAAATTTAGACCAGTGTATTTCTGAACAGACATATTTATGTGTAGGGGCCAGGAGAGACTTGTTCATAGAGATAACTGCAGAGGGCCCATTGGAAACCTGTATCTGGCTATTTAAGAAACTAGCTGGCAGAGTTCTTTACTGGGAGAGATGGCATTACAAAAGGGTAAATGGTGGATAGGAAGCATCCCAAGGGGAGAGAATGGAGGGTCATAGGGGATCCTCTGGAACAGACAGAGGACTGAGGAGGAAAGGGGTAAATCCCCAGTATGCCAGAAAGGCATCAGCAGGTTTTTGAGGGGCTAGCACAGACAGGACAGGTGTGAACTAGGGGCTCACAGAAGAGGAGAGAGTGACACTCCTACCACAGCACCTGAGATACCCTTCACCTTCAGTTTGGCTTTTAGTGCACTAAAGTTAGAATAATGTGATTCTCCCCACCCATTCAGGGCACCAATGGGTCACAGCTCCATGCTTTTCTCTTGAATTTTAAGCCTTAATTTTTGGGTTTTAAAGAAAGGACTTCAGAGGCAAAGATGTGGGAAGGAACCTGGTAGGGGGAGAAGTACCTTTTCATCACTGCTGCTTTAGAATCACAAGGCCTGGAGCTTTCACCTGGGCCATCTGTGGCTCAGGTATGTGTGGTCGGGGTGGGGCCCGCTGTGAACTGAGGGGTGAATTTGAGAGTACGGGGCCTGTTCTGAGGAGTCTGGGAGAGGCTTCCTTACCATAGGCCACTTCCAGGATTGGGCCTCAGTCATCCAATTCTGCTATTCAAGGAGTGCTTCTTATTCTTCAAATTGGGGTTCCCACTCCTTTTGGGTACAGTGGGTGGTTCTAGTTCTCTAAAAGTCTTGCTTTGGTTTGGGGGAAGTTGAGTTCAATAAGCAGGAATATGGGGCGAAGCCGGTAGGCCTCTCTTCTCCCACTCAGACTGACAGCTCTCCTGCCACTCCTTGTCCAGACACCAGTGGGCCTCCGTACCACAATTATTTCCCTGCCATCAACCAATCCAGGTGAAAAAGACACACATCCCAGTTTGCTTATTTTGTTTCTTTGGTTAGCTTTTTTTTTTTTAACCTGGGAGTCACAGTTTCTATGCTGAATAATGTGAAGGGCTGTTCCTGAACTCAGTCTGGGTGGCCAGCCCTGCTTCTGAGAATCAAGATCCCAGATCCCTAGGATGCTGGGAAGGAAGCAACGAGCCCTGGACTGGGTTAAATGCCAAAGCCAGCCTCCACACACCCTCCTGTCCACAGGACTGGGAACTCATCCAGGGCAAAGCTTCTGTCTGCTGTCCAGCACAGAATGGCTGGCCAGTATGTACTTGTCGAGGTCCATAGAATGCAGTCAGTGCAAAGTTCACCTTCCCCTTGAGCACTACTGTGGCCACTGCTGGTCAGAAGGTACCCAGACACCCGAGATGGAGGCAGCCTAGCTGGGCTGGGGGATAACACAGCAGGCCATGGGGAGCTCTGGTCATGGTTGGAGAATGCCCTGAGCCTAGGACTGGAGGGGACAGTGAGACCCAGGAAATTGAGGGAGCTCAGGGAGGCCCTTTCTCCACAGTGTTCCTCTACCCCTAGGCCCCTCAGACATAAGAAAACTAAGGCTGCGTGAGACCTGGACTGGAAAGGAGCTATCTGTCTGCCTGAGGGGCCTAAAGAGGAACCACCACTCAATCCATTAAGAAATATACAAATAAAACAAAAATAAATTAGCAGGAAGCAGACAACCTGGCCAAGGAAAGGCCTTTCTCTTTGCCTTAGCCCTGACCTGGGGACATCAAACAGACCAGACTTAATATTTTAAAATGTTACTTTATAATTTAAAAGTGCACAGATTTCCTGATACAGAAATTTCTCCAACTGTATTGCTTCATGTATTTATTTTCTATGTTTTATTGTCACTACTTTCCCCTCTTTGGTTCCTCCCCAGAGTTTGGGGCCAGGTTGGTCACTGTTAGCAAATAGGACAAAATGCGCTGCTCTGGGGTTCCCTATCTATCAAGGGTCCCTGTCCGCAGGGATGGATCAGCCTTCCTCTTTCCCATCAAGGTTTAGAGTGAGAAATATCCCAGATTTGATTTCTTCTTTTTCCTAACAATCTTGGGTAAAGGAGTAAGGTCAAAAAGGAGTCTAAAGTAAACTTGGAATCCTATTTCCTAGCTCCTGGGCCTTTCCTAGGCTTGAAGCCCTCCCTCCCAACCAAAGCACAAACACCCCCGACCCCAATGGTTATGTTTTCCCTAAAGAAATGCAAGGAGTGTCTTGCATTTACATATGTTAGCCTAAAAAAGATTCTGGGCTCTGGCCAGGATTGAGGGGGGTCATTTGTTGTTAAAGTCAGAACCTTTTGGGCTTGGATAAAAATTGTCCTTAGTCAAAAGGCAGGAAACAAACACTGTCCACTATTGATAAGTACTGGTTCCCATTACCTAGGCTCAAGTGGCTCTTAGCTGTCTTTGGGTCCCAGACTCCCTTGAGAAGCTGGTGAAAACAACTGACTTTGTTGCCAGCAAAATGCACATAGACACATTGTTTTTGATGGTTGCAGGGTAAGGAGCCCTAGAAGCCCATAGTCTGTAGGGTAAACACATTCCTAATTTGTAGTTTCCCTTTCTTTCGGTGACCCATCCCCTCTCCCTTTGCCTTCCTTTGCTTTTGCCCTCCATATTCCCTTGCTGGGGGCTCAGGAAGTTCTTCTCTAAGTCTGACCCCTGCTATTCACAAGAGCAAGCACCTGGCAGAGGTCTTGTGTGCCTGCCGCGCCTCTGATCAGCTCTCCTCCTGCAGAAACCAGCAAAGTGGCTGTTAACTGAAGAAGATCTCTATTGCCCAATTACTCAACTAATTCCTGAGGGTGGGGGAGTGCTGGGGGCATATTGGCAGCAGTGGAGGCCTGGCTGTAGGGGGACCAATTGCCATCTCTAGTGGAAACTGGGATGCCAGGAGCAAGTTGCAATTGCTATAATAATAGTCATAATAATAACAATAATAATTTATTTAGCATATCATTAGATGTGTATTTACTGTCTTCTCTCTGCTTTTACACAAGCCTAGCCTAAGGAATTCTCACAACACCCAAGGGAAACAATAATAATCTAATTACCACCCTTTAGCTTCTTCTCCTTGGATCCACAAAGTCACCTCTGAAACAGATCATTTACAGAACACCTTCCTATGCTTTATACCTGTTTATCACATCCTTCCTGGTCCCCAAATCTCTCCCATTCTCAATTTTACATCCCTATTAAAAGAATTTTATTCATAATTCTAAGAAGGATGGATTGGAAGGGAAAATTGTTGAGACCTTGAGAGATCTAATTTGGGGCCAGGGTTATGGCTCAGTGGCATAAACTCCTATCTGGTAAGTACGAGGTCCTGAGTTCAATTTCTGGTGCCAACCCCCCCCCCCAAAAAAAGGAGAGATCCACTTTGTTGTGGTTGTTGTAGGCATTACTATTGCTTCCTTAATATTGTAGCAACATAAAGGATAATGTATGTGGAACTGATTCCTTACTTTGCTGGTTGCTCTTTTCAAGGCAGACAATATTAGAGAGACATGCATGCTTCTGTGATACAAAAATAGTTGAGTCAGATTTAGCTCAGCAGCATAAGCACCTGCCTGGCAAGTGCGAGGTTGAGAGTTTGATCCTCAGTACCACCAAAAAAAAAAAAAAAAAATTGAGTCCCGTGTAGGATCGGGGTCATTCCTGAAAATGTACCATCTACTCCAATGTCCTTCAGGCTGTGCACTTCAGACTTGTGAACTGCCAGGTGCTGCATAATTCACTGGCCTTTTCTGATGGAAGGGAGGGAGGTAGTGAGGGAGGAAGATGTGTGTGTGTACATATTCACACACACACATTTTTTTCCTGAGTAAAAAAACATGGTAGTGGGGCTGGGGATTTAGCTCAGTGGTTTAAGCGCCTGCCTAGCAAGTGCGAGGTTGTGAGTTCAATCCCCGGTACAAAAAAACCAAACCAACCATGGTAGTGGCTATATTTTTTAAAAATTTGAAAAAAAATTTTTTTTGTCTTAGTAGCCAGGTTTCTTATCACATGGCTATAAACCCAACACTTTGGAAGGCTGAGGCAGGAAGACTGCAAGTTCTAGTACTGCCTAGGCAATTTAGCAATTTAGTGAGACTCCCTTCTCAAATAGACAGAAGCAGGCATGGTGGTACATGATTATAATCCTAGCACTTGGGAGGCTGATGAAGAAGGATCACTGTGAGTTAGAGGCCGGCTTGGGCTACATAGTGAGTTCAAGCCCAGCTTGATTGCATAGCAAGACCCTGTCTCAAGAAAAGAAAAAAAAAGAGGATAGATACATAGATAGATAGATGATAGAAGATAGATGATAGATAGATAGATAGATAGATAGATAGATAGATAGATGATAGATAGATAAAAGGGAGGTACCGGGAAATTTAGCTCAGTACAAAGGCCTTGGGTTCAATTTCAAGTAGTATTAAGAAAAAGAAAGTTTCTTTGTATTTTAAAATACAAAATCAGCTCTTAAAAATAAAACAAAATACAAAATCATATTGTCTTAGACATTATAATCAAAACACATGGATTCTGGGTGGACTTTTAGTACAATTCAGGGAACCCCTAGAGTCCCAGTGATCTGTGGAGCACTCTTTGTCACTCATTTCCTTGACCCCAACCCAGACAGCAGCACTGTAGCTGTTGTGGTAGTCTTGGTCAGAGACAGAGCTGCCTGGCCTCAGCCACTGACCTTGGGTGTTGCTGCTCAGTCTGTATCAGCTCCCCGACTTCCCTCTCCAAGGGCACAGTTTCTCCTAGGAGGAGGCATGGTTGGGCTGGAAGGTACAACGGCCAAATGGAGTCAATATCAAGTCAAAATTGAATACACATCCTTGCTCCCTAAATCACAGGTAGCAAAGCTGACACTCTTGATGGGTCCCATTCTCTTTCTATGCTTCTCTTTCTGCTCTCCACACATTATACTCTATGCTTCCTGGGAGGAAGAGACCTATGCTCTAGACTTTTAATAGCTCCAATTCTATTAAACTTACTTGTCCCGTGTCCTGGCCCATTTGTCCTTATTAAGTAACAGCCAGATTAACATTTTAGGAAAACTTCACTAATGTGTCGATGTACACATTTTTCCAGACAACTGTGTGCCGTTGGGCATGAATCTTCAGAAAATAGCTACAGTGATGGAATTTCAGGCCCATGTGACAGGTGGCATGATGTAGGTTTGAATGACAGTTGTTTATAATTTTCCTTAAATCATGGTATGGTGATAGCCTCCCATCATGTCTGTAGTAAAGACCAATGTTGTCTAAAATCTAAGGCTTTGTAGGTTGTTTGGAAGGGCACAAAACTCTCTACTTCTTTATTTCCAGTAAATTAGAAAGAGAATAGATTTTTCCAGGTAAGAAGATTATACATGAATTTACTGGAGTGTGGGCTTCTGATTTGTTTCGCCCATAGTGATCTTTTAACCAATAACTATATTCCATAGTGTCCTGCAGGCCTCAATACTCAAAACTATAACAGTTTCCATTTATAGGAGATTATTATATACTTACACTGAATTTGATGAGGAAATGTAATCTCAGAAAAGTTAAGTCACCTCCCAAGGTTACATGGCTGGGTTTGAATCCTGGTTGAGTGTTTTTCTACAGGCTCAATTTTAACAATTCCAAATCATGCTTTACGGTTAGATAAATAGCAGATAATCATGGAAATGAAATGAATTTATTTTCCCTCTGAAATATCCACTGGGCATGCAGACAGGGTGCTCCACAAGGCACTTTTACATTAGCTTCCACTGTGGCTGACCCCGGTGCATGTGTATGATAGGAATTTTCATCTCCTTGAATTCAGTTTTATGGAAGACCCCTGTGATTTTTCAGCATGATCACTACCCTCATCAGACTCTACCTCTTACCCACGATGAGGTAGAATATACCTATAATTGTAGGAATCTGGTTTCTAGAGGGTCCTTGAGTTGCCACTTCCTCCAGCAGAGTCCAGCTTTCCTATAAGGGTTAGTATCTAGAGATTGATCTTCAGAGCCCCTCATTGTTCTGAGCATCCCCACGAAGCACTACTTTACTGGCTGTACCCTTGTTTGATAAAGTGTCCCAGTGGTGCTTTTGCATTTTAAAGGATGTGATCTGCAGAGGCCTGTACTTAACAACATGTGTTGTAATGGTGGAACTTGAGGCATTTTAGCGGCAGGATAATTGGGGAGGGGGAAACAGAGCCTTCCCAGGGGCTTTAAACTACTTCACTGCATAAGGCTGATCCTGCATCTCATTATCCATTAACTTCAGATGAAAGCTACAAAATTGGATCCCTTTTTTCTGATATTTGAAACTAAGCAGACAGTGGGCTGATTCCACTGTTTTCACCTAGCTGCTGGCATCATACAGACATCCTCTCCGTCTTCCTGCCCCATCTTGTCTCTGCCTTTCTCCCCTCAGGGACAGGGTCCTTGGGGGAAACAGTTCCCCATGGCATGTTTGCAAGGGGCCCAGTGGAAAAGGTTGAATTGTCAAATGAAGAGACATCACAGCAAACACCCCCATTCCCCACCCCCCACCAACTCTGGAATGAAGATGGAGGGTTTTCTGTGCCTGGTTTAGTTCACTGAGACACGTAGTCCATCATTTGATTTGCTCCAAAGAGTATTCCTTCTCCCTGCCCCACAACATCCTCCAGTTTTTGCTTAGAGACTCAGAGCTGCAAGAATTTTAATGATAAGCTCATCAAACTACTCAACTGTGGAGGAAGAGAAACTGAGGCCCACACAGGGACTGGAATCCAGGAATGTTAATACCAAACTAGTACTCCTCTTTTTTTTTTTTTTTGGTACCAGGGATTGAACTCAGGACCTCACGTTTGCCAAGCAGGCACTTATGCCAGCCCTAGTACTCCTCTTAGTACTAACAAAATGTGGCTTTCTGTGTTTTAGCTAGACACTTTTATTTTTTTGTAGCAGAGATCAAACTCATGAACTTGTGCATGCCAGACTGGTGTTTACACCACTGAGCTAAATTCCCAACCAATTTCAGCTAGATACATTTGGAATTTCTCTCTCCAGAACCTAGAATGCAACCTTGATTTTCATGGCAGAGAACACACACATCAAAGATCATGACACAGTGGGCCTCCTTCTTGTGGCCACTTTGGGGTGCATGCATTATCAAATACCATGCTCCATAATCCCACTGGAACTGATTTGTGACTCCTGTGACAATAAAGGACCTCTCCCTTCTCTCTATTTGTGCATCACATTATACACTGACTCCCCTAGAGTCCATTTCCTAGAGCTGGCACAGCTCTGGAGAGGGGACTGAAGGTCTCAGGACAGAGGGTAAAAGGGTGAGGGCTGCTATTGTACTTTGTGTCTAACTCCCCCAGTCCTTCCTTGAGATAGGAGATGAGATCATCTTGAATGAAACTTTCCTTAAGATATTGTTAAGCCCTCTGAAAACTTAAAGGAAATAGAATTTCTTACTGGATGGGGGCTTATCTTCCTGTCCAACTCTGAGGACAAGAGGCAAGGGATGGCGTTGAGCTTAGAAGGGGAATGCTGGCTATACAGAAGTGCCTCAGATCATGAACTTAATTTGTTTTATGATTTTGGAAAAGATGGCCAAGTTTGTGTTTTTGTGGGAATGATGGCTGTGGTCATGTTTGTCATCCAATGCAAAGTTTGCAAACAAAAACAAATTTTGCCAAACACTTCTGTTTGGGAATCAAACTGTATGCAAACAAAAGCATTCCAGAACCAAAATACTATACCTAAGAAAGAACCTGTCAGCCTTGACAGCTATCAGATGCCTGTGTTTCCTGAGTATATCAGATAAATTCTCATCCTGCTGAGGTCGTCAAGTTAACCTCATTTGGTTCCTTCCAGCACAGAGCCTGGATAGAAACTTCCTTTTCCTAGTACCTGGCAGTCTGTCTAATCCTAGGCTCCTTGGCCAGTGCTCACTTCATTTCCCACTGGGCTTTGGCTCCAGAAAACTTTGTTCAATCTCATTTTGTCTCTAAACAACGTCTTCTGTATCTCTAAGAAACCAAATAAAAATGCACTGTTTCAAGATTAAAATCTACCTGACCACTTAGTTTGATGTGGATACAAGACTCTTATGAGCTGAATTGTGACCCCTATAGAATCAAATGTTGGGCTAGGGATGAAGCTTAGTTGGTAGAACACTTGCCTGTCATACAGGAAGCCTTGGACTCAATTCCCAGCACTTCAAGGGAAAAGAAAAAGATCCAGATGTTGAAGTCTTAACTGCCAGAACTTTGGAATGCTATTATATTTGGGCACAAGGCCTTTAAAGAAGTAATTAACTTAAAATGTGATCATGTAGATGGGTCCTAGTCCAACATGTTTCCAGTCCTTATTAGAAGAGACTAGTTCACAGACAGACGCAGAGAAAGACCATGTGAAGACAGAGGGAGATGAAGATGACAGCTGTCTAGGAGCTGAGAAGAGGGACCTCAGGAGGAACCGATGCTGTTAACATCTTGCTGCTGAACTTTGTCTTTTTTTTTTTTTTTTGAGACAGGGTCCTTCAAAGAGCAGTCACTTACATAGGCCCTCTCCTTACCCCAAATGCCAATGGAGAGCTAGAGTTTGATGCCAATATATTTGCATCTCTGACTCTGGGATGCTGCTGCCTATGCTGCAGCTTGCAAAATTGCTTGAAATGAGAACATTTTAGTCAATTGACTGGTTTTACTGAACACATTGCCAAGGAGCCCACTGGTTTATCACTATTTAATTGATGGATTTTGTTTTTAAATTGTCAGATTCTGTCCATTCTTTTTGATACAGAATCATTCTGTGACCATGCAAATCCTAGTCAACTAAACCTGATCCAGCCAGTTCCATCATTTATATTCTTTTAATTGGTCAATTCACTTGGAAGAATCAACCCCTCTTAGACATGGAGAAAGCAACCTCAGGTCATGTCTATAATAATATGCTAAAACACAAAGTTGGGTTAATCATCTCAGTGAAAAATCCGTGCAATCTAAAGCTGTGGCACAATGAAGGCAAAATAACGTTCCCTTGTCAGCCTGTGGTGACTTGAAGTCTATACATGGCTACTGTCCTTCCCCTTGACACAACAGGATGAAGAAATGTGTGTGCACATGGATACCACATCAGGGCCCCCTCATTCCTGCCTTTAGGGGAAAGAGAATACTGAGGGCTAGAGAATTTGCACTGGAAAGGCCTTGGATGACTTATCTCAGGTGCACATTTTTGTAAATTGACTCAGATTGTAGCTTTGCTCAAAATTTGGCCCATTTGCTGTTGCAAGAGGGAAAAGAGCCAATCGGACTTGGAGCTTGGCTGTATTAGTAGATTGTGAATCAAATGGTCCCACGTACATCTGCTTCTGGGTTTTTGTGTTTGGTTTTAGGACTTGCATGTTTGCATGTCTCTTGTATTTACATATGTGTAGGTATTTGAGATTGTTTCTCTGTGCTTTCTCATATACCTGCATTTGTTGGTAGGACCTTGTACACTTGCATCTGTCTCTGAGTGTTTGCATGTATTTGTACATGGCAGGTGGATTCACCTGTCCCTCTGCACAGGTTGTTTTTGGGTTTCTGAATGAGGATGCTATTACATGTATCTGTACATTGTTGGGAATCAGTAACTACAAAATGACTTAAGACAGCTCTCAAATGCTTGGAAAGCCAAGAAAGAAATCTGATGCTGGAGAATATAGTTGGGCAGCAGTTGCTGGAGAATATACTTGGCTCATATTCTTTCTGGCTCACCTCCGATTTTCTTCCAGATAAAGTCCACAGTGTCTTTCCAGGGCCTCTGCTGGCTCCCTCCACCACAACTAGACCTCCTAGGATTCCCTCCTAGCTTATTTTTAATGGACCTAATAAGTAAAGGGGAGGAGCTGGAGGTGGCCTGATACTTTAAGATGGAAATAGAAAAAGGAAACTTCATCATTGTCTCCCCATTCTCATTTTCTCTCATTGACTTTCATCAACGCTGAGCATGAAGCACAGGGAAGTCAGCTGCTCTGCAATCTTAGGCTTCTTTTTCTCTTTATAAACTAAAATATTTTGGTAGGTATTATAATCATATTGTGGTCATGTTGTTTAAAAAGTCTTTATCTTTTACAGCTAGTCATTGAATTGCTTAAAGAAGAAATTATATTACAGCTGAGATTTGCTTCAAAATGTATGAGGCAGGGGCTGGGGGCTTAACTTAGCAGTATAAGTACCTGCCTGGCAAGCACAAGGTTGTGAGTTTGATCCCAGGTACAAAAAAAAAAATATGGCAATATTTGATACAGGAATATATGAAACTAGGTAAGCTGTGATCATTTTTGAAATGAAGTGATAGATACATGAATGTTTGAGTTATTCTCTCTACTCTTTTGTCTGGACCTTTCCATAGACAAAACGAATCACATCCACTCAGGAATCTCTTCCTATGCCCCCTATCCTGAGATGTAGCTGAGGCTGTAATTATTCCTCCCTATTATGTGGATGACGAGGTGGAGGCTCTCCCTGGATAAGTGGTTTGCTCAAGGCAACTGGGAGCAGAAAACTTGGCTAGAATTCAGGCAGACTGACTTCCCACTGAGGGTTCTTCTCATTGGATTGTGCATAAACATGAACCCCATACAGCCATAAAATATAGAATTTGCAAATAAATGCCTATTAGATTAATGAAAGAGCTGAGACTCAAGTTGCTCATACATTTTCATAGGGCTTATCTAGGCAGGTATATGGACACCTGAGGGTTCTACATTTGCATCAGCAGAGGCACATACACACCTCTGCTCACACAGATATGTTTTTCTTATTTGTATTCTTGTCAACTACTTATTTTGAAAAGGCATGTTAGAGACTACAAGAAAAAGAAAAAGAGAATTAAAATGTTTGATGTAGTCATGTGAAAAGCCGGATTTTCTATATAATCTTGGAAAGAATGTACCAACAGAGTACTTAGAAGAAACGTATATCCCTAACATTGGACATAGCAAGCCTAGTATTATAGACCTAGGAGAATTTGATGAGAAAGGAAGAACATTAGCAGTTGTAACTTTGCATGCAGGGGTACCAGACATTTCTTTCTCTCATATACAACTTACTCAGATAAATACAAGCATCACATACCTCTACTCTCTGTGTGCACGTTATATAGCTATGTCTCTACTGAGAAGGCTGCTGTGAAGGTGAGCCAGGGTAAGGGTTGGAGGACAGGATTTTAATCTACTCTCCACCATTTGCTGACTACGTCATCTTCAGCAGATCACAACTTCCTACTTTGACTCAATGTCCCCCTCTGAGAAACAGGATTGATATTAATGAGTCTTTTGTTTTTTGTTTTTGGCAGAGCTGGGAATTGAACCCAGGGCTTCACACCTGCTAGGAAAACACTCTACCACGGAACTACATCCCCAGCCTTAATAATGATAGTTCAGTTGCCTGCCTCAAACAATGTCAAACAGGTGAAAGTTATTTTACCCATTGATTCATATTTTTCTCTACACATTTATACTAAAAAGAATGAATAATGAATTGATGGCACTTCTAGCCTATCTATCTATCTATCTATCTATCTATCTATCTATCCATCTCTCTATCATCTCTTTATCACCTATCTCTCTGTCTGTGAGACAGTAAAGTTCAGTAACTTTCCAAGATAACTCAATTAGAGTATAGCATAAAGCTGGGCACGGTGGTGTGCATGCCTATAATCCTAGTACTCTGGGAGGCTGAGACAAGGAAATTATGAGTTATAATCCAGTCTTTGATACTTATCAATTTAGTGAGACTTTGTCTCAAAATAAAAAATTAAACAGGGCTGAGGATTTAGTGAAAAGGCCCTGGGTTCAATTCTCACTACCTACAGAAACAAAAAACAAACAAACAAGCAAACAAACAGAAAAACCCCAAAATGAACCACATTCAACCCCAGAATAGAATGGTAAAATGATAATAGGTTTCAGAGAGTCAGAAGTACCACTAAAAAGCTAAAGACATATCCAGTATAATTATTATAGCGTGGTGTCCTCTAGTTATCTAAATTGATTATATCAGTGGTCCTTAAAGTGTAGTCCAAGTAGTACTCGGGTCGTGGCCTCACTCTAATTCAAGCTGGCCTTGAACTCACTGTGTAGCCCAGGGTGGCCTCAAACTCATGGTGATCCTCCTGCTTCAGCCTCCTGAGTGCTGGGATTACAAATGTGTACTAGCATGCCCAGCTTGGAGATGCTTTTAAAATTCTTCAGGTTCTTCATCTCCTAGTTATATATCTGCATATGACCACGTACTTCAGGAACTTGAACCAGAGCAGCATATCAGAACAAATAGAATGAAGCAATAGGTAAAATAATCCAACTATCTTCTAGGAAGCTATAAATTAAAGAGATTTGCAAAAATGTAAAACAACCATCTTCTTTCTAGTAAGTTGTTTTGCTTGCAAAACAGTTATTTTTGTCAGGCGTGGTGGTTCATGCTTATAATCCCAACATTCTTGGAGACTAACACAGGAGGATCACAAGTCTAAACCCAGCCTGGGCAACTTAAACATTTACCATGACTCTATCACAAAATAAAACAAAAAAGGGCTGGGACTAGCTCAGTGTGAGGACCCTGGATTCAATCCCCAGTACTACAAGAAAAGTCTTATCTAATAAAAAGTTAGTTTTGTTGGCATGTAATTATTACTATTAAAGATTTTTTAAAAAGACTTTATGTTTAACTTCTAACAAGGTAAATACTGATAGGTATATACATAAAAGTTCTCTGAGGGCTGGCAATGGTGGAGCAACCCTATAATGTCAGCGCTTTAGAAACTGAGGGAGGAGGACCCTCGCAAACTCAAGAACAGCTTGAACTGCCTAGTGAGATCTCAAAAAATCAACAAACAGCCAGGGATTTAGCTCAGTGGTGTAAGTACCTGCGTGGCAAGTGCAAGGTTGTGAGTTCAATCCCTGGTACAAAAAAAAAAAAAAAATCAACAAACAAAACAAAACAAATCTCTTTGAACTCTAATGATTTTTAAGAATGTAAGGGGAACCTAGGACCAAAATTTTTGAGAACCACAGGGTTAGTTCCAGTTGACAAGAATTTGCTAAAATGAGACCAAACCAGCAACCAAAGCCCAGGTTACTCTAGGTCTCATTTGCCTTAGGCTAGAACTGTCTCCACATCCTCACAAATGTTTCCTACCATGCTGTCCCATCATAAGAGTCAGTCCCTATATATCATGAGCAAAGAGTTGGAGTGGTTCAGTGCACCTATTTTAGGATCTAACAAATCAGGTTAGAGTCCCAGCTGTCTCAGTGGTGCACGTCCTTGGCCTCCTAGGCCTCAGCTTCCCCTTGTGTCAACTGAGAATATACTAACTTCCTTACAGTGTTATTGTAGTGCTGGAATGAGATGATAAATCTAGTCCAATGTCCTGTACATAACAAGAGCATAAGTAATGCCTATTATTGTTAATAATAAGAGTAGACGGCACTCACTGAGAGCTTACTCTGTGCCAAATGCTTTCATGCATTAATCCATCGAACCTCCAATACCACTGTAAGGCAGTTAACAACCCTAAGAGATAGTTGATTATTGATTCCATTGTTATTGTGGTAGTGGTTGTTTCCTAAGTCCTACCCATGGGTAGAATAGATTGGAGAAGCATAAATGTTTATAGTTTTGATTTATCTTTGATAAAGAAAGTATTGAGAAATCTGATCTTCTAGAAAGTCTTCTGCCCCTTTTCTTTTTGGTCACCCTAGGCCTCAGGAGTCAACTCAGGAGACAAGGATGGTCCTCAGGCTATATGAGTCTCAGCAAAAGGGCAAGCATTTTAGAGTAGTCTATGGAGAAGAGAAGACAGAAAAAGCCACTGTCCTCAATGACATCAGTGATAAATCAAAGAACCTACTTCCCAGGTGCTTGGCTGGGATGCTATTTTCTGTCTGTCCCTCATTGCTTCCACATGCCCACAGATACATGACACCTGCAACAAAATCACCTACCAAACACATATATAATCAGAAGAAATGAGTGTGTCTAGGCCATTCCATGTATGTGTCATGTATGTTTGAGGGTGTACCACTAGGTAACATGGGTGCACAGAGAAATTGCCAACTGGGAGAAACAACTCTTTCTATTGTCTTCCCTCTTCCTCCCAAATTAGCAAAGATGCTATCACAAAATGCTACCCCTTATATCTATCTTGGTTATAGTTCTCTCAAATAATATCTCACTTGGTCTAGGTCTGCACAGTCAGTGTGTGTGTGTGTGTACATGTGTGTGCATGTGTGTGTGTATGTGTGTGGTGGTGGGGGATAAAGGGTAGAAGGTAGTTCAGTTGTCTTTCATAACCATGGAAATTAAGGGGCAAAGCTTCTGGGGAGCAGGAAAGTCTGGGGCTCTCGGCCAACCTCTGCTCTCCTAGGATAGAGGAGGACAGGATCCCAGGATGGATTGAAGAGAGTGGAGTGACAAAGAGTCACTCTTTTCCACCAGTGTTCAACTGAGGTCATTCAAACAAGGGCCTTGGGATTATTCCAGTCTGGACCCAAGGATATAAAGTGGGTTTTTGGTACAGACAAGTCTAGCAAGCAGCGTTCATGATGTTTAGACCTGAATTATCTGGTCACAGACTCAACTGGATTAACTTAGAAAGGAAAAGCAGACTGTGTCTTCCTTGATTGGGTTTATCATATTCTCCTTCAGTCTTTGAAAACCATGAATTCCCTGGGAATACATGAAAGAAAGGAGACTATGAGGAAGTTATTTCAGGGTTTCTTTTATATTTTTTGCAAAGCACAAGACAGAAGTCCCCCAATGTGCAGAATATAGATGGTGCCTTAATTTCTTTAATTTAGACTAGGAAATTCTAGGAGGTACTAGGGGCCTTTCTGATTGGTCAGAAAATGACTTTGCAATCAAAAGAAAGGCAAGAAGGGGTGATAAGACATGGCCAAGCAGAGAGGTTCAGAAAAGCCATTTCAGGGCTGGGGATTTAGCTCAGTGGCATAAGGACCTGCCTTGCAAGTATGCAGTTGTGAGTTTGATCCCAGTACCAAAAAAAGAAAAAAAGAAAGAAAAGCCATCTCTAGCTGGGTGCAGTAGTACCCACCTGTATGTAATTCCAGCTACTTGAAAGACTGAGGAAGGAAGATTACAAATTCAAGGCCAGCCTGGGCAACTTAACAAGATCCTGTTTCAAAAGGTAAAAAGGGCTGATGATATAGTTCAGCGGCAGAGCATCTCTGGGTTCAATTCCTGGTACAAAAAAATTTTTTTAATTAAAAAAATAAAATAGTGAGCCATTTCTTCTCTGAGGCATGTAAAAGTATGCCTCAATTCTGTGACTGGAAAAAAAAAAAAGCCCTGCAGAGAAATGGGGCAGTTATCTTAATAATTTAGCACCAAACCCTTTAACCTTGGATTCCTTGTTTTTACCTGAATGTAATAAATCAATTATCCCAGTAGGACAAGAGACTGGGCCCTGGGGGCCAAAATGCAAATTGTGCAATTCCAGGACCCTTTCCAGCTGGGAGACTGGAATAAAAGAGACCATGTGATGGGGAGAGGGTCTCAAGGTTTGGCATCAAAGATATCTGGACATTGGTGTATCAGAATAGGCCAGATGCAAGAGGCCTTCCATTTGGGAGCTTCCCCCCCCCACCGCCCCGCTACTGCTTAAGGTGGGGGGAGGAAGAAAAAAGAGGGAAGGAGGCCAAGGGGAGGGGCAGAGAGCAACAGATGCTTCCAGATCTAAAGAAACAATTGGGTGGGGGGCAGGATCAAACAGAGGAAGAGGAGAGGGAGGTGGGAAAGGAATGAGAACAAAGCTATAGTGGAGATTGGAGCCTCTGCAGTGGATGAGAGATAAAGGAGAATCTGGTGAGATGGCCGAACTAACATCTGCCCTGGCTATAAAAATCTTGTTCTCTTTGCTGCTGGTCCAGAGGCCACGCTGGAGTGGTCAGATCTGCCATGAGGTGGCTGGGCCTGGGGGCCCAGCCAGGAATCTTTGAACCTCAGCTGCCCTCCAAAATTGCCCCCCCACCTTTTGGCTCTTTTTCCTCTGCTTCTACAGTTGAAGGGAAGTCTTAGGAGGGGCACTGGACCTAGGGACTGTCCAGAAGGTTATTGCAGGATGAGATGAGAAGAGGATATGGACAGAGGGAAATATGGAGCACAGGAGGCAGCAGAAATGCTAGACACAGACCCAGAAACAGACAGACAGACAGACAGACAGACAGACAGCTGGACACAGATACATTCCAGAATGGGCTGAAATCATCAGAGAGACTGAGCCGGGGATGAGAGGTTTCCAACAAGGAGACTCATGTCTCCCATCGTACTTGAGCCAGGTCAGGTGGATAGGGATAAGCTAGGAAGTCAGCTCAAGCAAAGCAAGGAAGGTTTTCCATATCGCATCCATTTCCTCCTCTCCCCAAACTAGCTAGCTGCCTTTTTGTTTTTCTCACTAGAACACACACCCTACTCCTTCCATAACATTATTTCCCAAAATCTGTTCTAGGTAAGTGGAAAGTTTCCACACGTACAAAGCTACAGACACAGTGCTACCCAAAAAGGCAGAGTCACAAGTAAGAGCCAAGGTATTATGATGGGGAGACTGCACCCCAACAAGAATAAACCAGTTTGGAAGACTTCTCTCAAGTGACTCACCTCCCACTCCTGCAATGGCTCAGTCTTGTCCCTGTCCATTGGATTTGAGGTATTTTCCTTTTCATAAAAGCCCTAATCTTAGGTGGGCATCCGTGGGGGGATAAATCTAGGTAACAGAGTAAGGTAATTACCCTAAGGTAATTCTACCTGTGATTGGGGCATGAAGTAGGCATTCTTGGTTTAGAATCCTTTCAGGAGATGATTGCTTTGTCCCGCTGGGACCTTTCAGGGAAGTCCTGGGAGCAGCCTGGCCCTCAGACTGGACATTTCTACTGACAACTACATCTGACTTCTTCCCCACAAAGGTCTTGAGAGGGTCCCATTTCCTGTTCTTGTAACTGGGAGAAAACTACCCTTTCAGTTCTAAGCAAAATGAAATCTAATTTGATGGTAGCAATGGGAGTACTGGTCAAGGCACAATTGGGAGTCCTCTCAATTTTCAAAAAACAAACAAGAAAATTTTGGAAGGTGAATTAGGGAACGAAGGGCTGGGGGTTTAACTCAATGATGTAAGTGCCTGACTGGCAAGTGCAAAGTCCTGAGTTCAATCCCCGGTACACCCCCCCCCAAAAAAAAAAAAGAAAACAGGAAGAAAAAAAAGAATTAGGGGAAGAAAAGGCAGGCTGGGATCTAAGATCCAGACCCCCAGGCTGAGCGGGTTCACCGCGCGGTGAACCCACTCAGCTGGGCCTCGCAGCCCTGGTTCCCGCCCTGCACCCTATTGTCTGCCTTCTGAGCCCTGGGTCATGACCCAGCCCAAGGCGACACCAAGCCTAGGGTGTACAAGGCATGGAACCCCGAGGAGCAGGGCCGCTGCCTCTTCAACCTCGCCTTTGCTGGCCAGGCCCAAATTTGTGATTCTGGAGATGTCTGCTCCTTAGGAGCAGAGACATCTCTCACCCCCAACACACATACACCAGACAGATGAAAACTGCAAAATTTGCTCCATTCTTTTGTGTTCCAGCTTCCCAAGAAGCCAGAGGCTGGGAGCCAGAACCTAAGGTCTAGGTTTAGCAATGACTCCTATATGCTCCCTTTCAAGGTTTCTGTCCCCTGGAAATTCAAATATACTTTCCTCCCCTAATCTTTGATGCCATGAACAGAGAGGGTAAAAAATGAAGAACAAGAAGAGGTGACAGTTTCTTTGGCTTCACCCATATCTCTCAGGTAGGCTGAACAGTCTCTAGGAGACTCTGTATTAGAGAACCTGGCAATGGTTGGTAGAGACTGGAAATTTAAAACAATCCCTTCCCCTTTATTAGGCTTTATAAACCTTTGCACCCTAAAATGCACTGTGAGACCTTCCCTACCTAGCCTTGTCTTTCCTTTTCTCTTGATTCATCCCTGGACTAGCAGGATGGAGAAGCAGGAATTGGAACTGCACAGGCCTTTTTCCCTGTTTGCCACAGTGTGGGCGCTGCTGGATCAGCTTGCACTGTGTTGCAGGAAGCTACAGAGCTGGCACCAGAGAGAAAAAAAACCCCAAGGAGTGGAAGGAGAGCCAGATCTGAGAAGGGGTTCCTAGTCTTGGTGTGCAGATGAACAAACCTCCCCATTGACTTAAGGCTTCTGTTTCTCTTAGTTCCTCAAGTCCAAAAGGGGATGATTTCTATGGGAGCCTTGCAGATCTCTGGTTTAAATAAGCATCCTACCATTTTTAATTCTCAGGAGGCAGCTAAAACTTGTATCTGGAGCAGCCACACACTACAGGACAAAAACAAAAATACAGTTAGAGATATGGGGTGCAGAAAAAGCAGGCCAAGAGGGGTGGTTAGTTCTATGAGAAAGATTGGTCAAAGGCAGACTTTTTTCTCCCCACCAAATTCCCCCAAATGTTTATTTTGGGCTTCTGCCCATCCAGATAAATCAAGCTAACAGATTAGGAAGTTCATAAAATTGTATTCTTAGGTAATGACATCCAGATAAGTAATAAATATTCCCTCTCCTCTGGTGGCCCCTAGAGTTGAGGAATCCTCCATCTCTTTTTTCCAAACCTAGGAGAAGCCTCTTGGGAGGAGAGCATTTGAATTAGAATTAGTTCTCTAAAAGTGAGGTGCTTAGAGAAGCTGCAGAAAACTCAGAGAAGTGGCTCAGCCAGTACAACACTCAGCTCCTTCAGGACCTAGCAAAAAGCTGAGCAGAAGATGGACCGGCCTCAGCACACTGCCATTCATGGGGCACTCTCCATCTCAGGGGCCTCTTTCAGAGTCAGCTTCCCCAAATCCTAGGCGAAACCATGCCTAGCAGAGAGCAGCCTGGCCTCAAGATTTACTATACACTCTTCTCCCAAATACACAATACACAGATGCACACACACACACACACACACACACACCCTAACACAGAAGACTTCTCTGGAGTTCAATCTGTCAAGCAAATCCACACAGAAAGAAAGTGGACGCCTGACTGCAGAGAAAACTTTGCGGGGAAATTTCGTACAAACAGCAGCAAGAGACACTCAGAGAACCAAAGTGCTCCAGTCTTTACCTCTAGCCTGCCCCCTCACACACCAGGGCTCTGTCTTTTTCCTTTTTCAGCCAAGTTTCTTCACTCCCCAGGTACTCAGCACAGAAACTCCATTTCCCCCAAGCAGATTCTTTCCATCCACAATGGGACTCCTGACTTCCCACCCTAACACCAGGAGTTGAGACAAAAATCAAGTGGCAGAGACAGAGTTTCAACTTTTGTGCTCCTCACCCCAGAGCAAATGAGTGCTAACTACTTACATGCCAAGGGAATTTGGGACCTGTGGGGGTCTCCTGATTCTTGAAGAGAAGGACTTGAAAGACTGGTGTCGCCTTCACCCTTCTTTGAAACTTAGCCATTGAAGATAGAGATACAAAGCTGCGCTAGCGGCGGCTGCGTTCACGTGCCTTGCCTCTCCCAGGACTCTGGGGAAGAAATCTCCAGTCCCACAAAAGCAGTGGCATCCTATCTGGAGACCAGGGACTGAGCAAGCCTGGCTTGGGAGGGTAGGGGATGGGGGTGGGGAGAGGTCAGAGGCGCTGCCGAATATAAAGGCAATGGGACAGAAAATGCTGTGTCCTCCCCGTGAACCTGGGCTGCGTCCTCCCCCTCTGCCTTTCTCCACCGCCCAACTCAACCTCAATAAAAGCCTTCCCAGTGAGGCTGCAGCAGCACCGGGTGGAGCAGTGGGGACCAAAACTCCTGGCACTTGGGGCCCCCACAACACACCACTGCCTGTGAGCCAGAGCCCATTCTGGGCGGTCAGGTCCAAGGCACAGGAGAGCTTCGGGAAAAGTGGAGAAAACTGAACTCCCTAGAGAGAAGGCCAGAGGCCAAAATTTTCAAAAATTCAAGTTAAAGGATTTTAATGGTTTCATTTGTCAAAAATTATGGATTTCTAATGTTTGCCTTTTGCAGACCAAGACAGAAAGAGACAACAGATATTATGTGTGTGTGACAAGAAAAAGAAATAAGAAGCTGGTAAGGAAGGAGAAATAAATACCCCAATCTTTAAAAAGTTGCTATTCCTGAATTAAATAGTATCCTTTAGTAAGTTCAGGAAGAAAATAAATATATGTAGTGATTTCCCTCCATCCTAGTTCTTATCTCTCCAAGTGAGCAAGCTTAGGAAAGAACGGCAGATCTCAAGTCATCCCCAACTTTCTTTCCACCTCAGCTTCTTTATGGCTTACAAAGACACCATGGCCCAGCTCTCAGACTTTCCTTCTCTTTTCCCAAGCACAGTTACACATCCCCAGCCTTTTCCTTCCCAAAGGCAACTGCCTCAAGATGATAGGGGCTGTCAAACCAGGCCCCTAATTCTCTTGATTACATAAAATAACTCCAGATAATTGTTGGCCCTGCTTCCTCACACTGTAGGCAGCATGTTTTGCTGTCTCTAGGGTACCATTGTGGGAGGAGAAAGTAAACCTAAGGAACTAAGTGATTCTCCCAAACATATAAGCATGTTTGTACACCCCTCACGCACTCTACTCCAAGTACCAGTCAGCAAATAGTTTAAGAAGAAATAAATTTAAAATGTACCAAGCAGGTTTTCACAGCTTGGTCTTTCGCTCCAGAACGTGGGATAGAGGAAAGAGGTAATGCTGTGTACCCCAGGCTGCTTCTCCTCCTCCTACTGCTGATAACTCTGCATTCTGAAATGTGGTTAATCTGCCTGAGAAGAGATTTACCAGCTTCCCTCCTCTCACCATCTCCTAACAAACAGCAAAAAACTGAGAAGGCCTAGTTTAGGGCCTGATCTCCAGAACCAGATTTATTTTGGAGCCTTTGGCTTGAAATAATTCTTCAGTTTGTCTTTCTCCTCTTTCTTCTTAGCCACAGAACACACACACACACACACACACACACACACACACACACACACCCCTCAAACCCATATACTGCCAGGACCTGGAAGGTTGTGGGAAAAGGGTTGTTCCTTGCCTCTTGAGTCTTTTCTCAGCACCTGACTGGTCCAAGATAAAAGTTTGGAGAAAATGTAAAAATCCTTCATTATCTCTAAGCCTCAGTCTTTGAGGCCTACCCATGGGTGGGGGATGGAGGGGGCTCTGAAGCCTCTGGCCTCCACTTCACTCTTTTCCTCAAGTTTAAACAAAAAAAGAAGCCAATCCTGACAGTCACTTTGCTGCTTCTGGATCATCAGTTCAAAACCTGAACTCTTCTAAGGAAACTAGATTTCCAGGGAATGTTTTCCTCAACCGCTCATTCTGAAGAAACCCAAAAAGATGAAAACTTTTCTGCTTCCCACTGCCTGGTCTGTAGATCAGGCAGACCTACTTGACAGAAAGAGGAGAAAAAAAGAGGAAAGAGGAGCAAACAAAGAGAAGGGACTATTTCTAACTATAGAAAAGTGGCTCTTCCACTTCTCCTTAAGTACCATAGGTCTGGCTTCTTTGCAGACTCAAAAAGAAGAGGACAGGAGAAATCAGTCACAATCTTCCATATTCCTTATCCCAACCCCCTTGTGGGTTCTTCTAGGGCCACGGGAAAATTGGGAGTTGAGAGTCAAGGTTTGTGTGTTTGCTGAGAGTAAACTTTCGAAACTATAGGGAAGGGAGGATGTTAACAGGCCAGGAGGAGGGAATGAAAAGAAACCATCAGACATTGAGGTAAAACTAATTCACATCCACTGGTTTATTATTGATCACGGGGCATTTCACACCGACACTAAAATTCTTTATTGCAAGTTTTACAATAATCAAGTAAATTCAGTCCAAAAACACAATAACCATGATGGGCGGTGAGGGGAGACTCTACCTATAGACTGCCTCTGTGAACTGAAAGTTCGTTTTGATTTTCTTTTGGCTCCTCAAACTGAGCAGCTCTGCGAAGCTCTCCAGATGCATTTAGCTTTGTCTGCTGTCCTCCCCCCTCCTCCTACCCCCCCACAATAATACAAAAGAACTTCATAGCTTTGTTCTCCTTAAAATGACTTCCCCTCACTAACCTCCCCTGGTGCATTTTCAATGCAAAAGGGCCAAGGAAAGAGGGGGGAAAGAGGAAGAGAATGATGAGAATTAGCTTAAAAATCTCCCTTTGCTTCTTTCCTCATTTCCCCTGAAATTTACCCAAACCAGACCATCACACCTTGCAATATATAATTTTTCCAGCATTTCTCTTAAAAAATAAATTACCCCCCCCAAATGGCCTTTAAAAAAAAACCCCAGCAGGTACCATGCTAAGACGACATCACATGCTTAAAAGGGTCCTTAAAGGTGGGAAGGGAGAGAAGGGAAGGGGGCTTGTTTATCTGTTTTGTCTGTTTGGACCTGAGGAGGGAGGAAGCGGAGGAAGAGAGAAAAGAACCAAAATATATATATATATATATTAAATTCTATAAATAAGAGTCAATTTGTGTGAGGGGAGGATGGGGCGTGGGGTGGGGGCAGGGGTGTGAGTTATGTTTTATAACCTGGTAATGTCCTCTGCCCGCTGCTGCTCCGGCGGCGTGGCGCTCTGGGAGTGGTCTTCAGAAGTGCCCGGGGTGGCTGCTGAGAGGGTGCTGGGCCCAGCGCCGGCCGGGGGCGCTGACCTGACTTTGGTGTTGGGGAGTCGGTGGTCCTTCTTCCATTTCATGCGACGGTTTTGGAACCAGATTTTGATCTGCCTCTCAGAGAGGCACAGCGAGTGGGCGATCTCGATCCTTCTCCTTCGGGTCAGGTAGCGGTTGTAATGAAACTCTTTCTCTAATTCCAGGACTTGCTGCCGGGTGTAGGCTGTCCTCGAGCGCTTGGGCTCCCCTCCGTTATAATTGGGGTTCACTGGGAGGGTGAGGAGGGAAAAGCAAATTGTGGGGTTCAAAGGCAGCAGGCTCCCCACCCCCCACCCTCACCCCATCCTCAGCTTTGAGGAACAGGAGGAGGGAGTGGTGGAAATATAGTCATCAAGCTAAATGGGTTATAAAGAAGTTGAAGGAAGCTAGAGACTTTGTAGTGTAATAAGAGGGGAATCCTCATTGCAACGACACTGAATTATTTATGCGCCCTTAGAAAGCGAGCATAGTTTTCACACATACATAACAGATCGCAGCACATGGCTCGGACTGCCCAGAGTAGCTAAGCCATAAAATTTATGGGGGATGTAATTACCCATTCTCGCTCGTAAATCCAGTTCAATTGTGCTAACCCAGAGTCGCTCCTGGAGAGAGAGAGGGGGAAGGAGAGAAAGGAGGACCGGGCCGGAGGGGGCCGGGGAGGGTGGGGAGCGCCGGGGAAGAGGGGAGGGAGGGGGAGCAAAAAGCAAAGTTGCCTACCCGTGCTAACGTGAATTTTTTTCATCCATGGGTAGACTATGGGTTGCTTGCTGGCGGCGCTGGAGGGATGGTCTGGGGCTGGCTGGCTGCAGGCTGGCGGGGCTGGGGACGGGGAAGCAGAGGCGCCTGAGAGAGGCGCCGGCTCACAGAGCGGCTGCGATTTCTCGGGGTGGTGGTGGCCCGCCTGGGCCGGCCCGTGGCCTCGCGAATTGCCTGGCCCCTGGAGACTGGTGCAGCTATACTGGCGCTCGGGGTAGCTAGGGCGCGGAGGCGGTGGTGGGTACAGCTCCTGGTGATGATGCTGGAATCCCGATTCCCTGGTCCGGCCGTAATATTCCGGACTGTGTTCAGGGATGTAGCTATTTTGCGAATATTCTTCGCATGGAGGAAATTTCGGATCGATGTAGTTAGAGTCCATCAAATACGAGCTCATGATCATTAATTTCTGGAGTGGAAAATAATTTTTCTCGCTTTGTCGTTTTTCTGCTCCATAAAGCCCTCCTACTAGCTAGCGACCCTGTAAAGTTACTTTCACCATGTGACTCCGCCGGCCAATCACACGGAGCAACCCAGTCCCCGGATAAGGAACCGAATCGCTTTATTCAAAATGTATCCAATTTTTTTTGTGTGTGGTAGTGGTGCTGCTGGGGGGAGATGATGGGGGCATGGCTGGTAGAGACTGGGGTGCCCCCCAGCGCACACCCCGCTAGACTGACAACCCTCCCCTCAAGAGGAGATGGGAAGCTCCTAGCTTCCCTTCCACAGCCTGGGCGCTGGAGGGCTGTCGGAAGTCTGCGCTTTAGCCCCCGCCCAGGGTCTCCTCTTCGGCCTCGAGTGGACCCTTGGGCCTCGGCTCCAGAGCTTTTGCAGCGATCTGCATTCATGGCGATCGTGTTTCGGTCTGCATAGGTCAACGGGCAGCGCCCCTCTTTCGCAGGAAGAGGAAGTTGAATGAGGACTGGAGTGGAGGTTGGATGGGGAGGGGCCCCAGCTGAGCCGAGAAAGCTAGAGAGCCTGGGGTGCACCCCCCATCCAAGGATCCCAAAGTCCAGCCCCCTCTGTCCCCTACACACTCACCCAACCCTCTGGCCATGGGGCAGGCGAGGCAGGGTCCCAGCTGGACCGGGCAAGTAGAGGCAGCAGGATGCAAATGATTCTGACGTCATTTCTGGAGGTCTAGGGGTAGAGCCCCGGCTGAAGAGAGACAGGAAGTGGTTGGCAAAGCAGAGTTTAGTCTTGCCCACCCCTCTACCCACTGGCCCTCCCTGCCCCATCCCCAAGGCAGAGGATCTCTTCTACTGCTGGCTCAGGTTTCCATTCTCCATGCTGCCTGGCCTGCTGGCTTCTGACAAGGACCTCCCAGCCTGGCTCCTAAGAAGTTCTGGCAAAGAGAGAACGCTCTGCCCTGAGTCAGTGCCTTGTGAGGTTGCCCAGCCAAGACCCCGGGAGTTCTTTTTCCCATTCTTACAGAGGATGGACCTAGCCCAGAGGAAGGCTTGCTTAAGGTCAGATACTGTATCCATGTAACACGTGTGTTTATATGTAAACACACACTCCCAAGAGCCAGCTCCAGGCTGCCTTCCAAAAAGGAGGGGTGAGGTCACCAAACTGGAGAGGCAGGGTAGGCCTTGGGGG
>PVLA01011446.1:40074-53176 GCA_004027455.1 Hydrochoerus hydrochaeris | reverse complement strand
GCTCCCTGCTTGGGGTTGAGGTTAATTAATACCTATTGCTTGGGATTGTCTCTGCCTGGCCCTGGGCCTGGGGCGCTTCCTACTTGGGGCTGGGGGTTGCTGCCAAGGTTAGCAAATATATATTCCAGCTTCTAAAAAATAAAGCGGATTCAGATTCACTCACAGACTGGTGTGCAGTGTCTTCTGTCTCTCACTCTCCGACTCCCTGTCCACCTTTGGGAAACCCTAGCCCTGCCGCAGCTGGACTCCGGCAGAGACTGACCAGAGGTGTTAAATATTGGGCTGCCCTTTTAGACCCAAACTATCTGCTTCATTATCTTTGGAATTATTTTGTGTTTACATTTATAAATGGCTCTTTAATGTATTTATTTTTTCACTTCCAAGTAAAAAAGCACTAGTGAAGATTTAAATTAGAAGAAATTATTAACCACATCATCCTGGTTTTAACCTATATTTAACATCATTCATCTCTACCCTAGAAAATTCATATCTCACCATCAGTCCAAGCAGAGCCACTTTCAGTCCAGCGTCCCCATGCAGCAAAAAGGATGGTTGGCAACACTGGACTTCACTGAACCACACTTTGAAGGCCTAGAGGTGCAGTGTAAGAGTTAGTAGAAAGAGCCTAACTTTCTACAAAACACAGAATTCACAGAGCAGATAACAATCAGTAAATGGAGTGTTGACAATATATATAAATAAAAACTGATAAAGTCCATGAAAATGGTTGTGGGGTTTTGCCTTCTGTGAGTAGTGTGAGAGAGTTTATGCGGGAGCTTTGGGTGGGAGAGCTCATGGAGGAGGATTTGCGGGGTTTGCAAGCAAGAGTTAAAGCTGATTTGAAAATGGAGACTCCAAGGACCAGGATTATAAGAAAATGTAATCAAAGACTGTATGCAAAGCTGAGGAGTAGCAGGAGAAAGAATGAAAAACAGAGGAACGTCCTTCCACAACAATCTGAAGCAATATCACCTGGGTCCCAGTCAAAATTTGGGATTGTTTAAATCTGATTTAATCTTCTTAAGGTAACAGTCAATTTTGATAATCTATGAAAAAGGTAGAGCCCAAAGACAATTTTGTAGTGTCTTGTAAACTTTATATGGATTTTCCATATGATCCAGAAATTGTACTGTTGGGCATTTATCCCCAAGAAATCAAATCTTATGTTTACATAAAAACCTGTAAATTAACATCCATAACAGTCTTTTCCATCATAGACTCAAACTAGAAATAACTTGAGCAAATGACTAAATGAATGATAGTGCAATCTACAGTGGTATATCACTGAGCACTAGAATGAGTCAACTCTTAATACTCTCACCAACCAAGGCCTTACATTGAGCAAAAAAGAAGAAAATAAACAAATTCCTAAAGACTACAAATTGTATGATTCCATTTATATAACATTCTTGAAACAACAAAATTATAGGGATAAAGACCAGAGTGGTGGTTGTCAGGGATTAGGGATAGCAGGGCGGAAAGAAAGTGGATGTGGTTATAAAAGGGTATTGGGAACTGCTCTGTACCTTGATTGTGGTGATTATACAAATCATTCCACTGCACAGAGCTACACACACACACACACACACACACAGATGCATGTGAACCTGGTGAAATTGCAGTAAGCTCTAGCCATGGTACCAGTGTCAGTTTCCTAGACTCAATGTTATACTACACCTATGCAAGATGCTATCATTTGAGGAAAAACACAAGACTTTCTCATGCCTTATTTTTCCATTTTCTATGAATCTATAATTATTTCAAAATAAAGTTTTTACAAAATGAGTAATTACATATGTACTGATTAGAAAATATGGATTTATACTGTTAACAAACATAATTATTATATGATTGCTTTATAAAAAGTGGATTCAGGATTTAAAGATTGAAAGGTGAAGAAAAAAGAATTTTGACATTCTAATGAATATACTTCTGTGCTGTGGAATTTTTACCTTTGTAGACTACCTAGAGTTTGAATTTTTGTAGTATAAACATGTTACATGAATCATTTTAAAAGCAAGTAAGCATAAAATAGCAAGAAATTCTTTTTCAAAATATTAAAATCTGTGGTTCCTCTTCCCCACCTCCACCAAAAAAATCATATACAAATTTTTGTACAGCTTTGGCAATCCTACGGACCCCAAGCCTATCCATGGGTCTCTTGAAAGGTGGATGTCCCCTGCGTAGGAGCTCCTGTTTTAAAAAAAACTCTGCCTGCACAAGTGATGAGAAGGAGGGTCAGGGGACCTATTAAATTTATTCTGTAATCACCCTGGGCTCTATTTGCTGTGACACTCAGCTGCTCTCAAGTGGGAAATAAAGATTCATTCCTTTGTTTCTTTTGGAAATGACTAGATGGAGAACTCTGTATTGCAACTTTAGGAACCACACCAAGGATGATCATAACAAACATGAAGGAATACATTAACATATAAATAACTTATTACTAAGAGTACTTAGAACAACGTGAGGAAATAGAATGGTTCTTTGAGCATTTGTTTACTAGCCATATTCTGGGCAATATGCTAGACACTGGCAATAAGGCAGTGAGAAAAACAGGTTTGTTTTCCACTCAGAAACTAGTGGATGCCTAGAGGCATGAAAGTGTTTCTGGCTTGTTTTAACATAAGGTCTCCTGTCGTGTTGAAAATCTTCAGTGGAGGAACTACCTGTATAACAGAGACACAAGAATTATAGAACTAGAGTCAAAATACCTTATTATAACTATCTGTAAAGGAAATACAGCAAGCAAACACATGAAGAAATACCTGCTACCTAGTAAAGGAAATATAGCAAGAAAATATATGAACATGCCTCTTATATATACATATCATATTATTTTATATGGTATGGTATGAAAACTCTATTATACACACACATATATATAGCTCTCAAACAGCTCATTCAGTACCTTTTCCAAACAAACATTTGTTTCATTCTTCTGACCCACACATGGCAAAGAAAGCTAAATGACTTAATAACTCAGCCAAATAATACATTGTCATTATTCTTATAACTATTGGATGGCTTGATAAATAACTGTAATAATAATAATACCTTAATAGCAATAATAGGACAAGCTGGTAAAAGACACATGAAATATTAAAAATATTAAAGTTGAGAGAGGCTAGATGACATAGAATACATATGAATTATAATAACACTGATTCTGTAGCCAGACTCTCTAGACTGCATCCTGAAGCTGCCCTCACCACCTACATGACTAAGGGAGTTACTTCACAACCTGATGGCTTAGTTTCCTCATCTGTAAAAATGATGTGTGGTAGAATTGAAATCAGGGTTGAATAAATTAACTACTATAAAGTAGTCAAACTTCTCTGTAAACATTTTATATTAGGTTACTCCAGAGAAACAGAAGAAATAGGGTAGAGAGAAAAAAGGGACATGTCATGAGGGATTAGCTTGCATGCTTATGTGGACATGAGAAATCCCATACAGTGTCAAGCTCATAGACTCAGGAAACCTAGGGGTGAATTCAGTCCAAGTTTGCAAGCCTCAATGCTGGGGAGTAAGTCCTGGTGCCAGGACAGGAGAAGACTATGTCCTAGTTCAAGCAGTCAGGAAGAAAGATGTCTCTACAATCTTCCTATGCCTTTGATTCTATTAAGGCTTTTAATAGACTGCATGATACTCACCCACAGTGAAGAGGATAGTTTATTCAGGGAACCAATTCAAATGGGCATCCTATGGTCCAGGCAAGTAGCATGAAATTAACCATCACACATTTGTTGGAATGAAACCAAATGTTATGGGTGTTTAGGAGAAAGTAATTCCTAGAAGAGGGGTTATTTGAGTGGATGAGAATCTAGCAGATGGTTATACAGAAGGGCACTCTGTCCAATAGAATTGGGGCAATGGCCAAACCAAGAAGGGGAAAGCAGGTTTGGAGAAAGGTGGTCCAGCCCAATTGGCTATAGTCCTGCAGCTGGGTCTCAACAGAAATTGCCTAAAGGGGTAGATTACTGGCCAGCCAAAAAAACACTAAGGATTGGGACCTCACTCCATGAGTAATGTTACAGCCCTGAAAAAAAGAGAACCTTGACTGGTGTTCTGCTTGGAAAAAGTAAACCTGTCTCATAGCTTAGATAAAAAGATAGAGAAGTCATTTATAAAAACACCATATAACAAAAGACCAGGAGAGATGTAGGAAAGGCCAAGGAGGAACCTTGACAGCAAAGATTAATGAAATAAACTTGAGCAATATTCGACAAAGAGAGAGACCAAAGAAATGGCAGGGCCAGCAAAAGACAGAAAATTTTGGAAATAAACATGAGAAATTTCTACCCAGCAAACATACTGAGCACTTCCCCATAAATTTTCACATTTGATACACTAAACAATCATATGAAGGTAGTTGTGAGAACTGGTAAAATGATTCCTAGCTAAGAAACTGCACTCAGAAAAGTGAAATTATTTACTTGGGTTACAAGGCCACTTAGAAGCAAGGGCAGGATTTGAACTCAAATCTTGTAGAGTTCTTGTTCACTACATTAAACCATTCTGGTGGGGAGGTAAGGGAGATATGCCAGTTCTGTTTTTGGACACATCACTGAACCTCCAGCTGGATTTGTTCAATGGGCAGCTGGAAAGGCACGCTGAAGACCAAAGGGAAAATCAGAGTTGAAGAATGGAATTCAGAAGCTTCCTGGAGGTTTTGTGAGGATTAGTGAAGTCACTGAAGTGAATAATCAATAACAGATCATTTATAATTATTAACTTGAACATTTGTGCACTGGGATGTAATCATGTTTGTCTGCAGAGCCAACACAGCAATTTTAAAGGGACTCACAAATGGAAGAAAGCTGCCGTTCTCTCCAGTAAGCAATATTTCAATGGCAAAACACCCTGTGAATGGTTTGTGAGTACAAAGCGGCCAGCATGTGAGCAGCTTTTTGCAATATCACGTTCTCTCCTTCCACTTGGGAAGGAAGCACAGTGCTACCCTAAGCAGATACTAACAGAGCACAGATGCAGGCGCTGATCTCAGCGTACATGCTGGCCCACACCAAAAAAAAAAAAAGAAAGAAAGAAAGAAAGAAAGAAAGAAAGAAAGAAAGAAAGAAAGAAAGAAAGAAAGAAGAAAAAATTCCCAAAGTATCACTCTGGCATAAATCTTACATTTTTATGAATCACTGCCATTACAGAAACCTCGCACTGAAAATTTGTGTCTTGGATGTGAAGGGATTTTTCTAGTTTCTCTCAGACTCATAACTGCTATTTGTCTGTATCATCTCCAAGCAGGGTTTTGCTTCCCACATCACTCAAATGACAGCCGATGCCTGGTATGGCTAAAGTTCGAAAATATAGTTTAATTGTAATCCAGGGAGGGAAATTAGTCTGATACCTTCATTGACATGTTGTAAACATCCACCACAGATTCAACGTTAATATTTCTGTTTCTTATCAACAGTAGCTTTCCAGAGCCAACAAATACATTCCACTATACAATTTTATGCTTTGTAAAAGGTGACCTATACTTTCTTTTCAAATGCAGTTTCTTTAATGAAAATATTGTAATGTCAGTCCATGCAAAGCAAATGCATATTAATATGCGTTTACATCTGTCTCATATTAATATTCATGCCTGAATCCACATCCCTACACAAAGCCAATTTTCTGACCATCTGTGTGATGGCTGGTGGATGCAATGAATAAATTTTATTTGTGAGGGGAGTGATAAATCATGTATCTTCAGTTTTTCACCCACAATCTTTCCTCTTAGGTGCAAAAATGTTTCCATCGTGGTTTGGAATATTTAAGTAAATGAAACGGATTAACCCTTTAACATCCCTCACATACTGGCAATTTTATGAAGCCAAGGAAAATGCAATCTCAACAACTTTAACCAAAAAAAGAAAGAAAGAAAGAAAAACAACTATGGACTTGTTTACTTAGACTTGACTTCTCTGGCTCCTATGTGAGCTCCAATCTTTCAGAATAATTTTCAGTGTTGTTTAAAATGTATTATAAAAAAAGTTTCAAAAAGGCTTCTTCAAAAAGGAAAATATTTCTGAAAAAATTTCTTACAAGCATCAAGTATCTCATATGAAATGCAACCATGTGCAAAAGTTCTCAAAACAGGAAACAAGGTTCCAAACAATGAAAGTATATGTATTTAGATGATGATCCTAGTATTTTCAATTTTACCCAGGTAAAATACCAAGATTTCACCAGGAACAAGATGTTTGTAAATTTGGTGATCTGTTGGGGAATACTGCATCCAAATCTCAGAAAGAATTATAATTCAAGATATGAGGTAAAGGCTATTAATTAACCTGGTAAAGAGTCCAAAAGGAAGGATTAAATTGAAAATCATTTATAGCATGGTAAGGAGAGCCTGAAAAATATTAAACACTGAAAACAGAACTATAATCTGATAGCTTAAATAATGAAAACTGTCAGGTGGTCTAAGATGGTTTTCTAACCTCTTCTAGGAAGGATTTCTATGAATTCTAAATGATTGCACTAAGAGATTGAATCCAAACCCAAAGTTTTAACAATTTAATTGACACTTTCAGAGTTAAACAGGGATGTTCTAAGGTCTCTAAGAATGCTCAAGCAACAAATAGCATAAACCATAACTCCCAGGTCAATGCAGAAATAAATTAGAATTACTGTTCTGATTTACAAGTTACTGAAAGTTTCTACTTCTGCTATGATGACATTGAACAGAATGACAAAGTCAAATGGAAACTCAGAGCTACCGACCTATTGTAGTTACAGCCCCAGTTAGCAAATGGAAGCTCATATCATTAAGTGTAGCAAGGTCAAAGTCAAAGGAATTGTGTCACAGGTAAACAACATTACTTGTTGACCACACGCTACTTGCAAGGCACCCTACAGAGAAGGCGCCATGTTGCCCTCAGAAAGCACTCCATCTAGCTGCTCATGAAAACAGACTTACAGGAAGATTCTTAACCATTAGGTTGGTGTGTAATAAATATGCACCGAGTGCTGAAACAGGAACTTAAAAGATAGTGAGATTCCCACATTCCCAGGTCATCAAGGAACTTCTCCAAAGGAGACTTAAGATCAGTTTTGAAGGCTTAAAAACTTCAAATGGTGAGAGAAGTTATAATCAAATGGGAGAAGCTTTACAACGCCACACAGCAGAAGCATTCTGTTCGAGGAAGGAAGAGTAATAGGAGAAATTGTAGGTAGATTGCCCTGGTGACAGCTGAGAATTGTCCAAAATTATAGGTGCTAAGGGAAATGATCCAACACTTGCAGGCGTTTAATAACAACAGACTACAAAGTCAGAAAAATAATCCCTAAGTAACTCTCTTTAATTCCCTTAATTACCTCTAGAAGGAAATCTTTTGGTGCCCATAGATCTTTAACACCACTGCAGTACTTACTAAAGTCCTCCTTTTAAGAAAGAGAAAAAAATCAACCTCAAACTCAAAATCTACAAACTAAAATTGATATTATTTGGCTTTAAAGTATTTCCTTTTAGTATAGTATTACTTAATTTTATACCAAGCAATACATACTGGTTCCATTTGTAGTACTAATATAAAATTTATTCTTAAAGGAATATTTTTTAAAAAATTTAATTAAGTGTTTTACAGTTAGAATTAGTTCTGATCTTTTTATAGCACAGTAGGTTAAGTTTTGATTGCGACAGTCTATGGTATATTTCCAAACAGGTAAAAGAGCACTGAAATTCCCCAGAGATAGAAATACTTGATGTGCGAGAGGATTGGAGTGTTAATGTCCCAGTTTGATATTTAGACAGTGTAGACATGTATCAAATTATCATAATGTACTCCATAAAGATGTACAAATATTAAGTCTCAGTAAAAAAAAGTGGAGAAAATAATATCAGAAATAATCACTTCAAAAAATAAACACAGTCTAAAAAGACTAGCTGTTTTTTACAGTAGATAATAGAACTGATGATGTGATAGGCAAATGGCTTAAAGTTTGGAAAAATTTCACAATACAGAGTAATTGATAAGATAGAAAGACAAGTTGCTCTCCATCCAGAAATGCCTCAATTTAGAGGCTAAACGGATTAAATTTCAACCTTTGACTTCAATTCTTCCCAGTAATTCTGAGTCTCTGTGTTTTCCTTAAAAGTGTGGTGCTGAAGAGGCATGGGTGGGGTTATGTTTGTAAAATCTCTTTCAAGCCTAGAATTTAAAAAAATACCTAAAGTAATTTCATTTAAATGCAGAAGAAACATTATATAAATTGGTATGAGAGATAGAGGAAAACATACTAGCCACCTTATCTCTCAGAGATTTACAATAAGAAATACAAAAATGAAGTACTTCACCAGAACCAAAAGGATATTGCTTTCATTAGATTGTTCAGAGTTTCCAACTATATACTTAAGTATGATTTACCATAATATTGATACTTGCTTATATTTGCCACCTACCTATTTCACAGTGATATCATAAGAATTAGCTATTACGACATTTCTTCAGACTTCTCAGCTCTTAAAGAAAATATACACTACAAAATCAAGATAATAGTAATAACAGTCATATCATAATAGCAATATGCTCATGCATTTTAAAACATGGGTTCTTTGTTGATGGAAAGGAAAATTAGGCTGCAAGCTAAAAATGCAGACTTATCAACTAGTTAGAACACAAAGACTTGGATGGGCTAAAAATGATGCTGTATCTTCAATCTGTGGGTGTCTGAAGTGTAGTCTGAGACCCTCCATTTTTCACTTCCAGGCTGCTGATGTTTCTGGTCCAAGGCCACACTTTGAGTAGTAAGACCATTACCACTCTTTAGGTTCTGATTTGAAACATATGCCCCTGATCATCAGAGGACTTAAGAAAGAATTATCTGAACACCGTCATAGCAAATTATCATCACTGCTGCTGCTTCTCTCTTTTGGGCTACCTTTGCATCTGGCATTCTGTCGGCTTTGTTCAATCGACCACCTACAGAAAAATTATTTCTCTTATTGTCTCCTTTTCCTACTCCTATCTCCAACTAGATGTGAAATCTTCAAGAGCAGAAACCATCATTTATTGTAAAAAATTGTTCATACAGTTTGAACAAATATTTATGCTCAAAAATGCTGGTTTCAGAATTCATCATAACATCAAAAAGAAAACTATGCTTCTTATGAAATATTTAATGCTGTAGGATAGTTTCATGGTATGAGATTGAGTTAAAAAGCAGGACACAAAACTATTCATCTCATTTAAATTTCAATATAGGTAGAGAGAAATATAGGCAATAGGAAGTACAATTAATAAATTAATCATTAATTAGTGAATTAGTTCATTTATGCTGAGTGTTCATTAACAAAAAACTAGAAATGTGATTTTCTCTATCACATATCTCCCTACAGAAAAACAGCAAGACCTGTGAGGTTAGAGACTTTACTACTCAAAAAAGAGTTCATGTCTTTAGTGTGTCAGTCACAGCAAGACTGAGCAAGCTAGACCCCTATGGGGCAGGGATGATTTAGAGGCCATGGCCCAGATCCAGAGGGAGATGGAGATCCATTCAGACTGGGGAGCTAGACCAGTCCAGTGATGGGCTGCTGTTACCTGGCTCTCTCTGATGTGCCTCACGGGTGGGCATGCTTCATAGAGATCGGGTACCTGAACAGAGTCCCAGATGGGCTGTGAGACTGAAGGGTCTTCATCACTGGTCTATGAGAGCTAGGACTACAGTGGCACAGAAGCTGTCCCAGTTTTCCCAGAATGTGTAGGTTCTTAGCAGCTAAATTCATCTTTTTTCTGGTACTGCAACAGAGTACCATAGACTGGGTGGTTTATAAAAAATATTTTATTTCTCAGCTCCAGAGGCTGGTAAATCCAATATTAAGGTGCCAATATTAAGGTGCCAGCATCTGGTGGGGGATCTTCATGCTTTGCCTCAACATGACAGAGGGCACCACAGGGTGAGAAAGTGTGAGAGAGAGGAGTGGGAGGGGAGCAGGAGTGAGAGCATGAGTGAGCCAGAGCCTGGATAAGAGTGTGATGAAGAAAGTACAGTAAATGTTTAAATTTTTCAGAGTGTTAAATAAAAGACACATTGCCTTTTTCCTCTCACCTCAAACACACTTATCTCATGATTTTTTCCATTTTCTGAAGCAGTTCTGGAAGTCCTCTTTGTGTCTTTAGGTGTGCACTTGTGGCTAAGCGTCCTGAATGGATGCAAACACAAACCTGTCATCATCTTTTCGACTTTGGAGAAGGGCCAGAAATCACATAGTGCCAAATCCAGTGAATAAAGTTGATGGGGACACACTTCAGTGTTATCACGAGCCTGCATTTCAGTTATGTGGCACTCAGCATGATATTCACTGTATTTTCATCACATCTCTAAAGACACAGGTATCTGACCCCCAATCTCTTCTACCTGTGAAAGATCCCTCATCCCTTCACCAACAGAAAGTGCAGGCAGTATCAGAAAAGGAAAACTTCTGTCTTAATTTGCTGCTAAATTTACTAATGTACATTAATGTTGATTTCTTTTTACAAAGGGACAGCTTTGGGGGCCATTCTTGTATCTGCAGGGTTCTGCAGATGCTCTGAATAACCAAGTGTCAAAGAAACATCCCACTGCCGTGGCATATTTTACTGTCCCACCATGTCTCTCCTCCTTAATTCTCTTCCTTCCAGCCCATATCCACACCAGCATGAGATATGGCTCCCTTGCCCTTTTTACTCTCCCATGAGCTGTCACCAACATACAAAGGTGTGAGGCAGAGCTTTGGGAGTGACAGCTCAGCCAACAGCAAAATTCTCACTCTTAGAATTTCTGTCATCAACAGGCCACCAAATCCCAATCCATAGGGACTTCTTTCTCTCCAAGAACATTATGATAATTATGGGGGTGAGGGTGAAGAGAAAATTAAAAAAAAAACTTTGAAGGACAAGAAATGTTACATATTAGTATATATGTTAGCTTTATCATTCTGACTTTCTTTCTCAAATATCATCAAAGCTCAGTAAACCAAAGCTTTGCTTTCTGTATGCTGTTTTTCTAAAGAATGAATTTGAAAATTACCACTTTCTACAGTTACCCACTTGACACTAGGTTGAGCTTACTTTGTTTTAACGAGCACTTCCCTCCTTAAGCTGCCAAGTCAAAGCTATGAACCATTAGTTGGCTGGCACCTACCTGCCTCCACCCTGTGGCAGACATTGCCCTACTGAACTCCTCTCCATTGGCAGCCTCACCTCTGTAGGTCTCTGAGCTCTCACCTCCCCTCACTCTGGAGCTGAGCCTCCTCCCTTCCTAGTTTAGAAATGCTGAGGATCTAGTTTCCACAGTTTTTACTTCATTAATCCTTATACCCCAATACCTGGTCCCAGTCATAGAAGGCTTTACTGTACTTATTGACTAGCTGACCCTCAAAATCAACCCACTTACCAATCAGTTTTTGCTTTCTTCATAACGGACCTTGTCCACATGTACCTATAGCAAAGCCACCATATGTTAGTTCTTTTTTTTATTTTATTTTATTTAAAGAGGGAGGGAAGCAAAACAGAAAAAAGGGTAGAAACAATACAGAATTTCAAAAAAAAACAGTAAGAAATCACTATTTGATACACCACACATTGTCTTCTTGGATATAGTTGTTCAAGCTACAAAATTAAAGCACACAGGGTGGACATTCAAACAGTGAGGCTGCAAACAGTTCTGTTCACCGATCCAACAAAAACTCAGCAACATGGTTATCAATCCCACACACCCAAGCATACATACAGTTCTCTCTTTTAGAGCACTTTCTTTTCCTCCACTTGCTTTTTTTAAAAAAAAAATTTTATATCTAAAGAAAAAAATTTGAAACAGAAAGAGAGTAGAAACAATATAAAATCTAAAAAACAAAACAAAACAAAAATAGTAACCAGTAAAAAATCACTAGTTGATAATTACATACTTTCCTCCCAGATGCAGTTGTTCAAGTTACAAAAGTAAAGTCCACAAAGTGGACATCCAAACAGTGAGACTGCAGTCAGTTCTGCCCATCCATCCAAATAAACTTTAGCAACATGGTTATTAATTCCACATACTCAAACATACATGCAGTCATATCCCTTAGAATACTCTCTTTTCCTTTTTTTTCTTTACAATAACTATAATCCACTCATTCTCGTAAACTACTTAGAAGTTCTACACATGTATAAGTCTCTACACATATACCTAGTCTTTCTGTATTAGAGGGAGAAACAAATCAAAACAAGTCAGCAATACAAATTCCCAGAGAAACACGAAATGAAAAGAACATACAAAAACACAATACTAGGTGATCTACGGTAGTCACTATGATGTCTCTTGTTATTTTCAATAAAATTGTCTATATCGTCAAATATAAACTTAGCATTGCTTTACACTATTAATAAAATCTAAACATTGGAGATATTATAGGACTTCAAAGGCAGTTAAAAATCAAACCAGAATGGGTATCCTATTGAGTCCTGTCATCTTCAGAGTACTTGCCCCTACTCTCAGACTCAACACTCTCAAGCATACCAGATTCAAATAAAATCAGTCAAGATAAAATGGTGATATAACCAATCTTCTCTGTCTTATCTCTGCCATGCTATTTTTCTGTTGCTATTTGTTTACTTTTCTCCTTCATTTCACTCTCTGCCCCTTTCTTTGAGGCCTTTCTGCCATTATTCCTGGAACCCTGGTGATTTTCTTCTCTCTCTCTAGAATGTCCTTCAGTATTCTTTGCAGGGTTGGATTGGTGGTCACAAACTCCCTCAGTTCCTCTTTGTTGTGGAAATATCTTGTCTCTCCATTAATGCTGAGAGACAGTTTTGCAGGTTACATCATTCTGGATTGGAGGTTATTTTCTTTCAGGGCTTGGAAGATTTCACTCCAAGCTCTTCTTGATTTGATGGTTTGCATTGAGAAGTCTGCTGTGATTTTGATGAGTTTTCCTTTGGTAATCTGTTTCTTTTCTCTGACTGCTTTTAATATTCTGTTCTTGTGATGGATTTCTGGGATCCTGATTATTATATGTCTGGGTGTAGATCTGTTTGGGTTGTAGCTGGCTGGAGTTCTATATGCCTCATTTATCTGAACTTCACTTCTGTTACCTATGTTTGGGAAGTTTTCCTTAATTATTTCTGTGAATAGACTT
>PVLA01011446.1:0-39974 GCA_004027455.1 Hydrochoerus hydrochaeris | reverse complement strand
TCACAATCATACTTTGCAAATCTATCTTCAAGTTTTGAAAGTTTGTCTTTAGTTTCTGTTAAAAGGTTTTTCCAGGTTTCAATGGAGTTTTTAATTTCCTGATATTCTCTTTGGATATGTTTCATATATTCTAAATTTTGTTTATATTCTTCATCAAAGGCTTCTCTCCTTTCTCTGGGTTCCTCTATTCTTTCATTTGTGCCTACTTGAGGATTATCCAGGACTTCTTTTATTAATCTTCTTATATCTTGCTTCACCTGAGTTAGAATTTCAGATTTAAATTTGACGATAAGGTGGTCATGGATGTATTTCTTTATTTCCAGTGAGGCTGTCTCTGACATTACAGGTTTGCTGCTCTCAACCTCCTCTGCATTTACCTCTGCTGGACTCACTTTCCCTGGTTCCGCAGTTGGGGACCTTTTGCTCTTTCTCTGTCTTGTCATGTTTTCAGCCCCCTTCAGACAGGTAGAGGTCTCTGGGCCTTTCCTATTCCTTCAGTTTTTCTGCAGTGCACTTGCTAGGGAAGTACCGCCCCCTAGTCCACTGTGGATCTGGGAGTTGCACACTGAGAGCTGGCTCCTCCCCCTATGCCAGTCAACCAGTTTATGCTTCAACAAGTTTGTGTGTTCCCTGGGGATGCCACTGGCCCAGAAAAGGCTCTTCCCTGGCTACTGGGTTTCAACCAGTGGCATGGCCCTGCCCGAGCAGATCCCACCAATCCGCTTTGGACTAGGAGTCATCAGCAGATGGTGCCTCCGGTTTTGATTCAAGCCGGCCCCACCCAACTCCAAAATGTCTCCCAGCCAGTCCTCCCGGTTTGGGGAATCACTCACCAAAGTGCGTGAAGCTCGACTGGCTGTTTCCACTCCCTGTCTCAGCACTTCCTCCAGCCGAGGGTCTGGAGCTCACCAACCCCCGCTTTCGGCAGGGCGGTGACCTCAGCTCGATCGTGACTCACCTGACTTTAAGACCGGCTGGTACAGCGATGGGGGCTTGCCCAGCTCCAGCCCTCTGTCCATGTTTCCTTTTCTTCTTTCTTTTTTCTTTTTCTTTTTCCTCAGTTTCTTCCTGGGTCGCGAGAATTCCTCTCCTTTTGTCTGGCTTTCTCCATGTTGCGAGATTCCAGAGTCTGAGTTGTTTTTATTTTTTTTTCCTCAGAGAAGCTCTTATCGTGCCGCCACTCAGCCGGCCATCTTGCAATCCCTCTCAAAGCTTTTTCAAAAGGCACTATTTTGTGTTAAATTCAACTATGAAGAACAGTCACCCCAGAGATCCTCAAAAGAGCTATTTCATGCTATACCAGTGGGATTTTTACTTTGCAAGAAAAAAGAAAATTCTATGACTTTGGAGAATATAGCTTACTGGGTAAAATGTGACCTTTTTAGTTAAATCCATTCTAACACTTCAGTCTTTTGTAACAAGATTTCTCATTCCTTTCATCCTCAACTGCACTCTTCAAATGCAGTAGCAGAATCTTCACCTCATCTACTAGTGGCTTTCTTTATTTATGATTTTCAGTGAACCATTTTATGTATCAAATTAGCATTGTCTCTAGAAGTTCCTAGCAGAACGTTGAAAGAGCATCCATGGAAATAAATTAGTTCACAGCCAGTTTCCATGAGAAAGTAAAAAACAATCTTGATGGAACTGAAATGTATTAGTCAAGTTTCCACTTCTTCTACATCTGCTTTCTCCTTGGAGTAGATAGAAATGCAGTGTTTCTCAGGGCCATTGTCACCTGGTGGATGTTAAGAAGGGGACAGTTTCACACGAGGGCCCTTCCTCCTGGACGATGCACTGAAAAGTGACCCCAAGCCCCACACCAGTACTGCTCCCATATGTTAGTTCTTATGTTGGACTAAATAAGGAAAAGAAATTTAGAAAGAACTTCACACATCATATGGGTAATTATCCTGTATTTATAATAGAGCAGATTAATGTCCTTGCATTAATAAATGACTCAGATACTGCCACAAGGGCTGAACATTATTATCTGAGCTTATAACTTAACCCACTCAATTAAAACAAAAAGTAATCTGATGTGGCAGGACAGACCCTAAATGTTCTTGAACTTCAGTAAGGAAGGAGCAAAGCTATCCACTGATCTGGATTCATGAGCATCCAATGATACGGTGAGGACTGGCAGATGGATTCTAGAGTCAACAAGCACAGCCACAAGAGCCATAAAGAAATGGTGAGTTTCATGATCTCTGGCCTTCCTCCCGGGCATCCTTCTTAACATTCAAACCTATATCCACTATGCCTTTTCTTTAAAATCCAGCCTTGGTGCAGTTGCTGGCACCAAGCTTGTCTTCTGCTCTAAGTTGGGGAGATCAAAGAGCTCAAAACACTAACTTAAGCATTTGGCAAGACTTTATTCAGGTTTCCAGGTTCACTCTTACATGAGTGCCTTGTGCTTCAGATAAGTGAGTGTGTAGTTTGTAACTCAATGGTAGTATCTACCCTGGGAGGAAATCCCTGGCCCCAACTCATCTGGCTAGAACAGAAGTCCCACCTCTGCACTCGGAGATCCATCCAAACTGACAGCTAGACTCAGTCAGGCCCTCACACACTGCACAACCTCATGGGCACCACTCACAGTGCGCTCTAACCAGGCAGCTCTGTGACAAACAGTCTTCCTAGAGATCTGCTCCCTGCTCAGGCATAATAAATCTTGAGTTCAGTTTGTACTTTTTCATGATGCTTTTACCCCATCTCTTCCTACCTCATGCTTATTGTAGTTTTAAAATGCTTGATCCTTGAATCAGCACTTCCCAACCTTGTTCACATCATGGCACATGTCAACAGTAATTTTTGTTATTCAAGGTCGAGCTGCTTCCAGGCAGAGGTGAGTGTCCCAGAGGACTCAGGCATCTCTCCAGCCACCCTTCACCTCAAGATGCCATACTGTGACCCTGGCATGGCATGCCTGCAAGCCTGGTCTTGGGATTGCCCTGCCTTAACAAGCTGGCTGGAGCCTGAGACCATTATTCTAGTCATCAGGTTTTGGATCAGTCTGGATTTTCAGGCTTTCCTATCTTTTGGCCTGATTTTCTCTGTAAAGGATTAATGTTTCTGTATGGTCTGTCACTCAAAGAAAAGCATAAAGGATGCAGGTATGGGTGTATGATTTATTTTCTAAGTTTCTAGTCCAAAAGCTTTCTAATTTAAAATGATGGTAGCCTCATAGATAAGACCGAAACCTTGAAAAGAAAGTCTTTTCTCTTTCCCTGCATACATTTGTTGCCATTTCATTGTGTGCTCTTAAATAATATTAATTGGTCCCAAACACTTAGCATCTGCTCAATGCCAGACAATGTGCTAAGTTATTTCCAGGCATCCCCTCACTGATTCCGCATATCATCTTTGGATCAAAAATTATTATTCCCATTTTACAGAAAAGAAAAAAAATGAGGTTTCAGGATTTAACGACTTGTCCAGGACTAAGATTTGAATTCATACTTACCTGACTCCAAAACCCATGATCTTAAAGTAAAATAAATTACAAGAAGTGAGTAGCTGGTATAAAACGTATTCTACAGACTCTGTTTTGAAGAAATATCTTCCATTTTTTTCTTTAAACCAAATTAAATCTGATTTCAGTTCTCTCCATGAGGATTTAAATCTCAACTGGGGCAGCACTGAATGTTCCATGTGTTGGGATTCTGTTTCAAAAGCTCAACATTCACTAAAAGCAAAACAGAAAAGTTCCATTCTGGCCCCAACTTCTGCTGAGACAAGCAGACCCAGGACTGGCCATCTTCTCTTTATGTATAACAATAGCAAATCACAGTTTCTATCTCAACAAATTATCCAGACACAGCAATAAACACTCAGTGACATTAAGTGTGGTTAATTGTTCCTGCCAGTGACATCTTTACTCCACCTCCCTTTTTTTATAGCATTGGCTTCAGGTGTAAATAAAAAACGTTTCTCTTATTTTCTTTCCCAATACATCAAGTTAGTGGAAAGGAATTTTTCTTAGCTCTTTTCTGGTTGGTTCATCAAATGATGAAGAACATTAGCTAATATACCACATACCAAAAATACACAAAATACAATGATGACTATATGATAGCAGCACCTTCTTTCTACCTTATTTACATTTCTTTTTCCTGCCTGTTTGCCCCCCACAAAGAAGTATGAGCTGGAAAAAAGAAGAAAGCCAATTTGGCTGCAGAAAGATTCTTGGCAGTCTGAGTATTCCCCACCTCTCTTTTTTTTCCTTAAGAAAGTTTTGCCTTGTTTGCAGCCAATTGGGTAAATGCTAATGTCCTTTTAACCATGGCATTTACTGAAATATCTATGATAAATAAAATAACTTTGTGCTAGCAAGATTTCCTGTAGGTGCTAACTCTTCTCATCTCCCAGTTTTAAATAAATCCTCAAGTCTCTTATTCCCCAAACAGTCCTGAGTATGCATTCACTATTGGCTTTAATGACACTGTCTATATCTACCTTGCTAGGCACAGACAGTACACACACCCCTGGGGATACTAGCTTGTCTAGTTATGAAGAAATGTGGCCCTAGTTATATTTTCAGAGCTCTCACATAAATAATTCTTGCCTGCAGAAGAAGCAATCAGGTCATCTTTCTCCTGTTTAATCTCAAGATTGTAAACTCTTGCAAAAGGGTAGGGTCTTTTCCTGTCTTGTCTAGAACAGTGTTTTGTCCATTCATTACTGCCCAATAAATATTTGTTGACTAAATTAATAACCATGTGAATCAATAAACTTCATGAAAAGCCCAAAGATTAAAATGTCCTTGGTTCTGATCCAAAAGTTAAAATGTTGCTGGTTTAAGTTTCTATGGAGTCATATCTTAAATTGCTCCCTGTTTCACATCTCTAGAGAGCCAAGAAAAAATATTTTCCTCCCTTACCAATGAAGTCTGGTAAATATATAACTTTAGTCACTGCCTGTACCCTATAAATATTCAGAAACTTTTTTTCAAGTTATCATGCAGTGTTTCTCAGCTGGGAGTCTAGTGGCCTTGTGTATGGGATTGATCCACAGCACATTTTTAGCATAATTCCTGTCTCTCAACAAATGTCAGAGATGCTGCCCAGTGTGTCCTCTCCAAATGCCTCACACCACTCAAGCCTCTACTTAGAGCTTATTGTAATTGTGGAATAAGTTACATCAACGACATTCCCTTCTCTTTAAGAATGGCGTGCAAACCTAATCACAGCTGATCAAGTTTTTCATGGCTTATCTCTAATATAGCTTAATTGCCTGTGATGAGCCAATACACTGTTGTCTGCAACATCGCCAACCCGTGAACCATCGCACAGTCTGCCTGCTGTCTCAACCTCTGCTTCTCTCTCCACTCTTACTATTCTCTGCCTAGGATAACCATCCAGGGCCCACTTCCCACACTCACCTGGTCAGGCAGCATTTATCCTGTAAGGGCAAGTCAAGAGTTTCCTCATCTTGGCTGCATTTCCTGACAAGTTCCTTACGTTGGCTCCTACTGCAAAACAATGCACCTCTTTGTTTCCTAGTCAGTCTCCTACTTGATCTCCTACTGAGCTCTCTGGTAATGGAGGTTTGTCTCACTCACCTCTGTATCCTCAGTACCTAAAACTGAGGGCACTAGAATGTACCACATGCCAGACTGTTAATCTGTAGTACATGCCACAGACTGTTAATCTGTAGTACTATGTAGTACATAGTAGTCTATGACAGTGCATTGGGAGCCTGTCCTGGCCACCCCTGTGCTGGGCCCTAGGGAGGCCATAGTGAGGGACTGACACACATGAGCCCTACCCTGGTAAAGCTTCCAGTCATTAAAGAGGACAAGCATGAAACTTCAATACAATAAAAGGGAGACGGGGAGGAGGAAAGTACAACTGAGGCCCTAGCAGGCACTGGCCCAGTGAGGTCAGAAGAGTACAGGGTGAGCAGGTATCTCACAGATAAGAAAGGAGAGGTCAGGCATGACCCTGTTCATCCTCTTTCACATGGTTAGTCATTCATTTGGAGTCAAGTTCTGACATTTAACCATCATAGAAGGCAGGGAACACCATTCAACGCACAATGCACATTATTCTAGGTGAGTCACAAATCTGCCTCAGTTCTCACTGCATTACAATGGGGATAAGGATCTAACACTTGATAGATTTGCTGTTAGGACTAATAAATAGGATAATTTACTTAAAGTGCCTCACACATAAGCCTGTCACACAGAAAGTGCCCTATAAGTATTACCTCTTATCATTTGTTCTTAGTACTACTCCAGAAGAATGTATGAGCATGGCAATCGTGTGCAGGCACCCTGCTAATCACAGGACACAAACAGAAGATGTGATTCTGGCACAGAAAAGGAGGAGACAGATGTAATACACACTCTGTAAACACTAACTCAGAGGTGGAATGGATTGCTGTTACCATCCCTAAAGGTAACAGTACTGCACAAGTATGTACAATAAAGTGCTCTGGGAGCTATAACAGAATAAGAGAACTCAGGAGAAAAGACGCCTCCCAACTACATCTACCAGGCACCTCTGCCCTGCTCCCTAGGCTGTGGCCAGCAGCCTCCCCATTCGCTGTCTGCTTTCCTTACCCATGGAACCTTCCCTTTTCCCTAGGCCAGACACAGGCCAATGCCGCCATCACATCAGCGGCCTCATTCCAGCCCTGCCTCCTCCACACAGCACTCTTCCTCCAAACCTCATGGCCCCTCTCTCACTACTCTGATTTAATAATGAACGAAAGGATCTAGTATTGGTCACTGTTTTTTCCAAAGTGGAGGTAGAATGACAGACACCCCTTTACATGTTGTGTTGTATAATCATAGAATCAGGAAAACAATGGGCCTGCCAGCCCATTCCAAGTAACCAAGACATTTCTTGGTCATGAAAATTCATGTATATCAAAACTAGCTGACAAATTATGTGGTATCTTGGAGTCATTTTAGAATAAGTATCTTCTATACTGGTAAACAAAGCTTTCACTGCCCTTTTATCTCTGCACTGAGATCTGTTAATTCACAAACCCATGGGAGAAACATGAAAACCTGTTTTAAATGTGCTCCCCAAATGATTAGTAAAGATAAACTTGGGAAACATTGGCTTATCCTTGTTGTTACTGCTGTGAGCCAAGCACCAAAAACTTAGTGATATGAAATAATATCTTTATTATGCCCATAGTCCTGTATAATTTGAATAAAGGTAAAGAAGGAAGGCTTGTCTGAGCTCCTTAATGGCTGGGTCTCAAAGTACAGCCCTCTAAAGGCCCCGCTGGATGCCCTGTCCAAGTGACTCGCTCACATGCCAGTTGTTGATGCTGCCTGCCAACCAGAGAACCTACCCATGGCCACTCCAGCCTGGTAGTCTCACAGCAAGGGGTCTTCTTTATATGGTCCTTGGTTTCCTCCAAAGTGAGCATCCCAAGAGAACTGGGTGAGAGCTGCATGGCTTCTTTTTCTAATCAAGCCTGAGAATCACTTGATATTTCTTCTACTGCGTTCAATGGATCAAAGCAGTGGCAAACCCACCCAGATACCATGGGAAGGGACATGGAAACCTCCTCTCAATGAGAGGAGTGCTACAGAACTTGGGGTCACATTTTTAAACTGTTATGTGTCTTGCCTCAGTTTTAATGTGCACCCACAAACCTTCCTTTCCTCTCCATATTCTTCACATTGGCAAGGTTTCAACACGTCCCAGAGCAAGTCTGTAGGTTACCGGCTCATTGGAGTCCATCCATAGTTCCAAATGATGTGAGAATATTCTGCTTTGCAAAGTCCATTCCTAATACCTTCAATTCAGAAACAACCCCTGTGAATCCTGTCACTAAATCCACTGCCCTTAATCTATCCTCTCCTTGAACCTCTTCAGAGAGATTTAGAAACATTAACAATGTTTTACTCTCCTTTTGATTTACAAAAAACTAAAGATTAAAATGCTTGTAGTACACAGGTAATAAATTATGCCCTTTTCCCCAAGATAGTTTCTATATCATGAGCTCAAATCTAGAAGAGATTAAAGAGATAATTTTCATCCTAATTCATCATGCACATGTACAATTCTTTTGCTTGGTGACTGCCTTGTTTATGCACTTGAACATGTTTTATTCATGTTCCTGTATATAATTGTCTTCACTTATGTCACACAATCCATTCAAATGCCTAAACATTATAAATACACATATAATTTTATACTACTTAGGATAACATAGAAATTAGATATGTAAAGGCTTTGTGTATTTTGCTGATGTGACACTAAAATAGTTTAGTCCATAAGTTCAATTTTTGAGGCATATTAATCACTTTGTTACAGTAAAACGCACAAATGCAGTAGAGTAATAGAGGTCTCTGTCATTGCTCTAGTAAGTTCTATTAGAAATATGTGCTTTTTTTCCCTCAAAGCCATCTTCATATTCTTTCCTTCCATATAAAATGGATTCTGAAAGAAAAAGACTGAAATTGACATTGGCATTTTCAGGGAATCACACTATCTAATATGAGACCTTTTATCACGTTAGTAATCATAGAAAAATGGGTTTTTAAGATATGAAATTTTCAATTCAACTCAATAGTTATACAAATAAATCAGTGCACTGTAGCAAATATAACCACATAGGCCCCAATCACACAATAATAATCCTTCCACACAACTCCTCTAATTTGATATTGCTGTCCAATTTAAATTACCAAGGAATTTTAAAGAATTCTGTGTATTTGTTTTTGAATACACAGTGTATTTTCTTCTAATTACATTCTGATCACATTTCACAGAAGAAAATACATCTGGCCTATCAATGGCATAAAATGAGTATTTCCTCCGGGGTGTGTAAAGTGTATATAAATCTTGGCTCCTGCCTTAGATTTGCAGAGATGCTAATACACAGGTCACTTATGCGCTGCTTTTTCTTTGTGATCTGGGAGCAATGCTGTCAGGCTCTCTGTGGTATAATAAGATCATGGGCAGTTTGGCTTACATGCATCAAGATTTAACTCTTTTGCAAGTAGCCCCTCCGCCTCTGTACATTAGGTTCCTACATCGCCTTAATGTGCCAGCCTCCTAGCTACATTTACTCAGAAAAAAATAAAAACAATATTTCCTTTAGTTTACTCAGATTAAGAGGGAAAATTCCATATATAGCATACTACTGTGTGTGACTTTGTTGACATTAAATAAATACATTATTTTGGCTCTCATTTTTAATGGCTTAATTTTTTCCCCTTTGATTGCTTTCACCAATAAAAGTGTAGTCTGTGGAAAAGCACCCTTCTGGATAATCCATTGTCTCATTTTAACTCATTTTTATCAAGGAATTCCCCCTGCAGCAATCCCCATTGCCAACCATTAGCTGTGCACATCTGCCCACGGTAATGACCGCTCCTATGTACATACCTGACTGCCATCTCATTTACACCTTACCCATAGGACACTAATGCACTGTCTCCAGGGCCAGCTAAATTCTGGACTGTTGACACATTATGGTTATCACTTCATTTGGCCTTTGGAAGTGAATTAAGAGTGTGTGAGGTCACAAAGAGGTCAAATGCTTGTGCTATGGGCCTTACCCATGTCCAGCTTCATGTACATTCAGATAGAATATGCCACATCATACCACTCAGAACTTTATTACCCTAAAATAAAAAAACTTAACCCATGCCTTCATCTGTGCCAACTATCACAGGTGCATTAAATGTCAAATATCATAGGTACACCAGGGTGATAACAAGGAAACATTTCGTAATGATAAATGGAGAGATCATATACTATATTAAAACTTGCTCTAAATAGATTTTTTACTTCTTTAAACATGCCCCAGTTTATAGGGACTGCTTAATTAAAGCAACTGAGATTGGAGGGTTGATTTTAAAGTTTTCATAAAATTCATCCATATCCTTATCTCCAGCCTCTAAAACCTTGGTCATTTCCACTAGGTTTTACAATACTAGATGGCAAAGAGCAGCTAGAGATGCTTTAGTCTAGGTAAAGAGGGAAAGGCCACCGGAAAACGTTTGCAATGTCAGTCCTCTGATGAGACTTAAATAATCCACTAAACAAGCACAGCACTAGAGGTAGGGAAACTACTGCAATTATACAAACAAGATACAATTTCTGAGATAAGGAAGTTTCAAGAGATATTTTGAAAACAGAGATAACTGGACTTAGATATGGAAGATGAGGGACCAGAAATTGAGGCATACCTAATTCTCAATTTTGACATGGAAAGATATTGGGAGTAAGTCTCCACTGCTATCCTTAGAACAAGAAAGACTGGAGAGGCTAAAAAGCAACACTTTTTTTGATGTATCATAAAACTAAGATAACAGAACAAACTACCTAAAACCTAGAAAGGTAGTTGCAGCTCAAAAGACACAGCAACCAAGATCCGTTATCTCTGGTAGGAATGGCTAAACAGTCACTTTGCTGGCTACTATAATAGTAAAAATTCCTGAGGGTCATAGTCCTTGGGGGAACATTTTGCTGGGTGTTCTCTCCAGGAACTCCACCCTGGCATGGGGAGTGAAAGAGGAACCATTGTGAAACAAATCCATTCAAATTCTTCTCCAAAACAAAGGCCTCATTGACAAGGGGAAAAGATCTCACCTGTGTACAATTTTGAATCCTTATGTCACCTAGGCAAAAGGATTTCTTCCTCACTCCTATAATTGCAGCCTTTCCATCTCACATGAAGGGGGAAAAGTAATTTCACAGCATCAAGGAACAGGGCTTCATGGGAACAGATTGGGACTGTTGTAACTATGGATTGGTAGGGGACATGGAGATAGGTCTTTACTACTAGAGGAAGGATGAAAACACATGTGAAGGCCACAGCCTCAAGATATAGACTCCCTAAGAGACTGGGAGTTAATCAGAAGATTATAGAATGCCCCCACCAAACACACACACACACGCTGCCACAGCAAGTCTCCAGTGCCCAATAGCATCTGGAAGAGCCTCTCTTTAGGAGCAGTATATAGGAAAGCTCAAAACTAAGGGAGAGGACAAAAGCAAGGACAACTAGAGGACACTGGGGTCTCGGGCACCTGCAGCTACAGTAAACATTAAAACACAGCCAAACTCCTAGCCAGATTGACATAAACGCTTCCATCACAATGCAGCATGTCCAGCTTTCTACACAAAATTGCAAGGCTTGCCAAAGGCAAGAAAAAACTTAATCTAAAGAGAAAAGGCCATCATCAGAATCAGACTCCGATCTGAGAGATGTTGGAATTATGGTAAAGGGAATTTAAACAGCTTTATAAAAAAGGTGGAGCCACAAAACCCCAAACTCTTTGGATTTAATTTTTTTATAACCTGATCACCTACATGCACCTTGGTCTACCTCTGTGTATTAATATTCATGCCCACCCACCTTGGAATCATCTCTCCTGATTTTTCCACTGTCTGGACAGAACCAAGAAATACTGGTTTCCTTTCTTCTCTTAACTTCACCTCCAGGCATAGCCCTTTGACTTGGTGAATTTATAAACGAGTTCAAGAGATTCACGTCTTACTCCATGCCATTCCTTCCAAGGTCCTCCTCTCCTGTGTCACATCTGCGGGCAGTCCCCCACTGAATCTGTCCTGGCCTTCAGACAAAACCCGACAATTTCATGCTAATGGCGGCAAAGCTGCACTTCTGGTTAAGCTTTGTTGTCACCTTCCTGGCTGTCAGACTGTCAATTGTCATTTCTCTCTTCCATCCATGTGACTTTGACTTGCAGCCTCCTCTGCCCTCTTCCAGTTTGCTGCTTCTTAACTGCTTTGGGCTGGAAAACAAGTCAACTGAATACGCTGAGAATAGAATGCTAAGTGGAAATCAGTGTGGATCATTAGAAGTGCTAGGGAGCCTGGCTGCAATGCAGGGGCAGCAGGTCTCCTGCTTTACAACTCCACGGCCTTCCCATTTACTTTATCAGATCCAAGCTGAATTATAAACTGATCTCTACATGCATGAGATGTGATTGTATCAATCTTGACACAGTGTTCTTAAAGCAAAATAAATACCAGCATTCTTTAGGGTACCAGCATCATAATCAAACTGCAGTAAAATTAACATTCATTCCTCCCTACAAAGTATATCAGGAAGGAATCTATCCTAATATACGTTTGACCCTGTGGTAGCAAAATATATCCCTGAAATTAGTAAGAATTGTCACAATTTATAAACATATCTCCCTGGAAAGTTTTATTTTGAGAAACACTCTAATTCTTTCATGGGTCTTTGGACTGTACTATATGAGCGAATGCACAGAATGAACAGTCACCTTCTAGGTGACCCCAACTTGGTGAAACCCAGAGAAGAGTTAAGAAAGCAAATACCCGTTCCACTGATTCCCCAGGAGTACAAAACAGGGAGAGGTGTTAGTAACTGCTCCATCTATACCCGCTATACTCATTTCCATTATAAGCTACAAATGGAAAAATCAATGGGGAGAGGTGAAACTAGAATACAAAGAGACCTAAAACTGCTACAATTCGCTGCTGTACCCTGGGAGGCCTGAGCAGGAATTTCTCGGAGAAAGACTCTCCTAAGCAGCCAAAGTACTAACCAAGCTTCTCCTGGGGGACTTTGCTCCCAAGTGGACAAATAGGTTCTGGATGCCTTCTAAATCCTCCCCAGGAGGGAATAACAGACTATACACCAAGCTTCTGTAAAGCCCACTGCCACTGAAGCCCCAAGCACAGGGAAAATATAGAAAACCACAGCTGCTCTGCTTAGTAATGGCAAATCAGGTGCTTTCCCTGAGCCTCCCTCCGGCCAAAAGTATAGGGGTGAGGTAACAGGTGTGTAAAACAGGATGGGGCAGGAAGAGCTTCCTCAGTGTGGACTCAGTTTTGTTCCCAAAAGAAGTAAATTCCTGTTTGCTATCAAGGGGAGAAAATCAGCCCTACACAGATTGCCTCTCATGCTTCTCTCACCACAAGTTTTTGGAAATATCAACTCTCTGTTCTCCCATGTTCATTTTTAACTCTTTAATAATTTATTTATCAATTTATTCCACATAGTTAATATACTCTTAATATGGACCCAGTATTTTCAGGTATGGAATTCTTGATGCCAAGGAGCCTAAATTCTAGACAGAAAAAAACAAAACAAAGAGGAAAGTATGGAGTGAAAAACCCTGGTTCCTTAAAGCAAAATAGAGTTAGGGGACAGAGAACAATGGGGACAGGAGAGGCATCCCCAAGAAGATAGTCTGAGCAGAGATAAGAATTAGGAGGAGCACCCACAGGAGATGGCGGGGAGTATTCTCAGCTGAAGGACAGCAGAGAACACAGAGCCTTTGAGGGAGGCCATGGGGTGTGCGTTAGAGCAGGAGGCCGGAGGTCCAAGGGCAGAGGTCTCCAAGCCTGAATGCAGTGAGCAGGGAGTCAGATAAAGGACCTTAAGGTGTAAAGGCAGCTGTGGACCCAAGGGATCTCAGCATGATGTGACACTGGGTTGTGTTCTGAATGTGACAGAAACGCACCTCAGATGAGTACAGGGAAGTGGCACAATCACTCTTGCTGCCCGTAGAGAACCTACTGGAAGGAGCAGGAGAGGAAGAGAAACCAAGACCAAGCTCTTGCAGTGGCTTGAGTCAGCAAGGTAGCAGTGAAGTAGAGTGGTTAGATTCAGGGTTGACTAAGAAGGTAAGACTGATGGGATGTATGAGGGATGGGATGTGGCATATGGAAACGAGAATGTCAAAGAAACTCTAAGATGGTAGATAAGAACACATGGGTGAGGATTAGTCCTCTCAAAAGAATTGGAGGCAACTCAGAGAGTCACAGATAGGGGTGGGTTTATAAAACTTCTTTGGACCTTTGGATTTAGGTTCATCAGTTCCTACAGTCAAGGGAATTATGAATATTGAAGTTCTGCCACAATGGAGCACATCTGTAATGTAATAGTATCACCACTGAGAACTAGAGGACAGAATAGAGACGAATGTATACGAGGACACTTGCAATGGACCATAGAGCACAAAGAAAATGTCATGCATTTCAGAAATCAATAAAAGACCAGGGTAGAAAAGATGGTAGGGATCAATGAGACCAGATCTGTGGCTGGGCAGGGGCAGATCATGAAGACTTGCTGCCCTACAGCGGCCAAGTCACTTAACTTTAATGAGTCCTCATCTGCAAAATGGGGGTGATAATGAGAGTATGTACCCCATACGGTTAAGGAAATTGAGATTTTCAAACTACTTAGAATTATGCCTGATGCACAATAAGTGTTGCAGACATGTTTTAAAGTTTAACAAATAAGCTCTGGTAAGTGGCTGTGGCTTGGCAAGCTGCGGCCGTCCCAGGGCAAGAACCCTATCAGCATTTCCTGAGATCCGAGACACACCATGTTGGACCTTGGGGTGCTGGGAAAATGGGCAGCCAGTTCACCCCTCTGGTGGGCAGCTGTGAGCCTACCAGGCACAGGCTAACAATCAAACATCCACCCCACCCACCCAGCAAGTGAGAGCCAGAGATCTGAGCATGTCTTGTGAGTTTGACTATATGGGATACAGCAAATAAGGGGGATTTTCTTCTGCCATCTCTTTGAGGGTAAATATTTTTATCTCTGTTTTGCTCTGTTTTGATCAATGGTATTGCCTATTCAATATTCTGTTCTTGTAATTTCGGTATTTCCTTTGATATTGCTCTGCCTGATTGAAGGAACAACTATTGTAAGAAAATCAGATGTACTATTGTGCCTATTGCTGTTGTCCCGGTGGCCTGCTGTGAGGTTCTGTGCCAATTTCACTGCACTGCCTCAGTTGCTCAGTTAATTATGTCCTGTCTTGTTCTGCTGTATTTTACTACCTTCAAAATAAAATAAATAAATAAAATTTAAAAAATAATAATAAATAAGAAAAAATTTTTACAAAGTAATTAACAACAGCAAAACAGATCAGCAAGGTACTGAGCAACCTGAAACATGATATAACTAAACAGATAATGGACTTAAAAAGCAAAAGGAGGAAAAAGCAAGTGCTATAAAGGATATAACTGCATGTATATTTAAGGGTTGATAATTATGTTGCTAAGTTTTTGTTGGATCAGAGAACAGAACTGTTTGCAGCCTCACTGTTTAAATGTCCACTTTGTATGTTTTGATTTTGTAGCTTGAACAACTACATCCAGGAAGATAATATGTAATGTATCAACTACTGATTTCTTATTGTTCATTTTTTTTGAAATTCTGTATTGTTTTTACCCTTTTTTTCTGTTTTGCTTTATTTTCCCCTCTCTTTTTTAAAATTAAAAAAAAAAGTTTAACAAATAAAGATTTGCCCTTTTGCCTAAGCAATGAGAAGTGATCATGTGTGCAAAGAATGATATGATGAGATTTGTTTTAGAGGTCACAAAGATAACTGTTAGCACATTCTTTTAAGTGCACTGAATTAAGAGGCTAATGACCTAAAAGATCTTAGACCTCCATATTGTGAATTTGGAAACCAAAGTTTATATGTGTATGATGATTCCTTATTTCTTGATATGGAGAGATAACATTTGGACATTACAAATATGTCCAGAGAAAAAGAACTAATCAGAGATACATTGGGATTTATAAAAAATTTAATATAACCCATTGGTTTTGGAAGTTAAAATGATCTAGGATCTGCTCTCTATAAGCTGGAGAAATAGAAAATCCAGTGATATAGTTTCAGTCCAAGCCCAAAGACCTGAGAACAAGGAAAGTCAAGAAATGAGTCCAAAATCAAGTACAAAAGTACAATAACCAAGAGCATCGATGTGGAAGAGAAGGACAAGATGGATGTGGATGTTTCGGCTCACAGAGAGAGCAAATTCATCCTTCCTCTGCCATCTCTATCTAGACCCAAAAAGGATTGATGCCTGAGTCTGGCCCACACCAGCCAAGACCATCTGTACTCAATCTACCAATTCAACTGCTAATCTCTCCAAAAACACCCTCCAGAACACTCTTGAAAATGTCTTATCACTGAGGATACCTTAGTCCAGTCACATTACCACATCAAATTCACTATCATAAGGCCAATTACTTCATTCCCCACCTATACAATGGGAATAATATTACCTCTTATTTTAGGATTGTTATGAGAGTCAAATAAAAGTTGTATACAGAATACTCAGCACAGTGCCTAGCTACCAATATTATATATTGTTTTATCATTGAATTTGGAAAATGAGGCTATGATCAATGGATCATAAAATGACAAATATGACAACAAAAAATCTATTGCTATCCTTCAACACTCCTTAAGACAATAAAAAGACCTATATATTCTTCAAAATGTAACATGGAAGAAGATAAGTAAGAATAAAAGCATCTTTCAGTAAGTAGGGATTTCATGTAAGTTGAAAGAATCTGGAATCTGCCATCGATAAGCTGGAGAAATAGAAAAGCCAGTAATGTAGTATATATAAGGATTTTATCTATTGTGTACTTCACCTTATTTCCTCTTTTTGTATTTTGCAAGACATGGCACAATAAGTTAGCTAAAAGCAAGGGTTATATGACTGTACAGACTCAGCTTCTAGCAGTTCTGGAAGAAGCCTCTGCCAGGTGCATTCCCATCTTGAAAAGATTTAGACAGGGCATGGAGGCCTAGATTGTTGACTCCTGGAGGTTTTGTATCACATGTTCAGCTGAGAGTAATGCCAGAAGAGAGGCCAGGGTGTGGGTAGGTGCTTTGCGCTGTAAGTATGAATAGAACCTGCATTATCCAGCTGCACACCACACACTCGAGTGCTATGCACACCGCAGCAACCGTGCCACATTCCTGGCAGGATTTCAAAACACTCTGAACTTGTATGCCCCCAAGAGACTTGTTGAAAAACCAAAAGAAAGTCAAAAAGAGATTTAATATGTCAAATGCTTTACTACCTGATGTGTAGCTGTTTAACAGATATAATTTTAAATGAAAATCAAAGATCTGTTCCCTCCCATGTGACAGGCTCCAGGGAAACTCTTAAGTAGAAAACATGAATCAAATTCAAATAAAAGTCTAAGAGAAAAAAGAAGACATAAAGAACACACTGGATGAAAGATGAATGAAAGAGAAAAAACTATAAAGGAACAATAATATTTTTAAATAGGTGAAAGTAGAAGGAGCGTTATTTGAAAAACTCTGGTTATTTCTTTACATAACAAACATCTATTGAGCAACTACTAGATACCTAATGCTATGCTAGGAAACTTCAACAAGCTTGCCTTGTGAGAATGACAAAAATAGTCAATTATAAAACAGAAGGAAATTTTGTGACAAGGGAAATAAAAACAGGATAGGGTAAAATAAAGAATATGGTTAGGGTGGGGCACTTACTTGAAAGAGGAGCAAGAAGAGTAACAGGAGAACAAATGACCATGACCGGGAAAGAGAAAAACAGCTATGCTTACTAGACCAACGCATTCACCCCGTGCTGAGGGGACCTAGCGCAAGGCACCCTTCTCCACACCTCCCTTTTCCCAGACATGGCAGAAGGTTCTTGGGCTGTATGATCAGCACCAGAATCCTGAGACCTTATCAAAAAACTGGAGTCATCCTTGGCCCTTTCTTCGTACTTCACCTCCAGTCTGTTAGAAATGCCCATCCATTCTGTCTTCAAAACATCACTGAGATTCTGGCCTCCTCTCAGTCTCTCCATTTACTGCTGAGCCAATATCACTTCTCATCCGGATCAGCGCAACGCCCTCCTAGCAAGTTTTTTTCAGCCTTCCATTCTGAAGGGCAACCATAAGCCTAAAATATTTACTATCTGGCCCTTTACGAGAAAAGTGTCTCAGCAGGGATTTCATTCCACTCACCATCTCCCAGCACTTACAACTGTGCCTGCCTAGCACACAGTGCTCAGAGGTTTTCAAGTTACTTCCTTGAGCCCTCCTGAGTAGGTCAATTAATGATTGTAGTAGCTGAGAGAAAATGTCACACACAAGACACTAAGTCACTTTCCGGCTTTGTACTCTAAAATTCACTCTTCAAAAAGTTTCTTAAAAATTTACATTCTGCTTCCCTCACCTTCCTTCTTCTCTCCTCATCCCAAAAGACATTTTTGCATAGGTCCACTACAAGACTCACCTGAACTGCAGGATATAGAGAAAGATAATTTCTTCTGAAGGAAAGAGCAACTAAAAAAAAAAATCAATTTTATTTACATCCATTGCACTCTCCGAAAACCATGGGAAAGAAATTGAATCAAAGGGACTCAAATTCAATTTAACTTTTAATTGCTTCGCTTATTGCAAAAGTATGGTGCACAAACACATTCAGAATCCCAAAGATCAGATCTGCAACTGGCATAGCCATCAGGTGGTGTGAAATTTTACTGCAATTCCATGGCTACTGCTTTCATCCTGAACTGCTCTTCCTTTTCAGCACGTGAGCACATATTTCCCAATACAGAGACATCAATAATTCAGGCCAAAGATAATCTCTAGGTCATTAATTAAACCCGTGTACAGGCATGCACACGATGTCATCATACATAGCATACGGAGCCATAAACACTATGTTGGAACCACCAACTATAAATTATGAGCATATAATTCCCTTGAGCTTCATAAACCATAAAAATGAAGCTCAAGTGGTTTGTGTAGTCATTTGAATCCCAGAAGAAAATACAGCACTGTGATTCAAAAGTTGCTTATTGTTTATTTTTATATAATGGATGGATCCTACTTCTCAATTCACGCGTGCTCGCCTCCCAGTGGGGCCATCCATCCACCCACTGACACTTGCTGTCAGCCCTCCTCTCCCCACTTGAGTCCCCTAGAGCTCTCCCCTCTTACCAGAAAAGGCTCCTCCATGGCAGGACCAGAAACACCAGCCTGATGGGAGTTTCAGGCCACTTCTCATCTCATTAGCAAATTTTAATAATTCACTAGAGCAATGTAATTCTTGTGAATAATCAATGAAGTTTTTTGCATGGAATACAGCATATTAACACTGCATCCCATGTATTAGGACATCCTCACAGATTCCAAAAAACAATGGTAATGGAATATTAATTTCTTTGTTAAACTATTGTTTTAAATGATTTCTTTCTATTCTATGTTCCCAAATTCAAGTCTCCATTAAAAACTACTTTGTCCTTACCTTGTCTCCTGTACATTCATCTATTCACCGGCCTAACAATGAGAAATCAAGTGACCACTAACTATGGGTTTGGAAATATTCAGTGACCAGAAGCAAGTTTTCTCTCTTAACAATTTCAATCTAGTAATAGCAACAGTAAAAAAGATAAATTAAAATGAAATTCATCTGCAGTGGAAGGAGCATAGGAGTTAGAGCCAGGTAAACCAAGGGTGCACTTAAACTCTGCTGCTGCTTAACTGTGTGATATGAGGTATGGCACTTACTTGCTCTGAACAATAATTTTCTCATGTGAATAATTGAAAATGATAGTATTGGATTTTCCACATTGCTGGGAGAGTCCATAATGCATCACTTTACTAACTATGTGTCCTTGGGTAAGATGAATAACTGCTCAGGGCCTCTACTCCCTCAGCTGTAAAATGGGGCTAGTAAATGTCTTTCTAATGAGGTTTTTCTAATGATTAAATACATTATTATATGTAATGCCTCAAAATAATGCCTGATACATAGTAACTGCTCAATAACTGTTAGTAGTTATGGTTATTGCTATACATAAAGTGCCTACCCCATACCATTTAGTAGATATTCAATAGTACCATGGTATTATAAAATATCATCAATAAGTAAGATAATAAAATGACCATACTAGGCAAGCATGGCAGCTCAGTCCTTGGAAGCTGAGGAAAGAGCACTGTAAATTCAAGTCCAGCCTGGATAACTTAGTCACTTAGCAAGATTCTGTCCCAAAATAAAAGAAATGGGAATGTAACTCAGTACAAAAGCCCTAGGATAAATCCCCAGTACTCCAGAAAAAAAAAACATACTATCATAAAATCATATAGGCTAAAATAATCTTCTACAAGTTTTAAAAACCCTCACAAGGAGTAAAGGCAGCAAGAAGCAGTTGGAGCCCCAAACTGAGGAGGCAGGGACGGAGACTAAGAGGCTGCTGGCTGGGTGCTATGGCCGGGATCACCATCACTGAGGTGGTGAAGTACTAGATCCAGCAGGCCAGTGATGCAGAGGAGCGTGGCAAATGTCTCCTACGGGAAGTGGAGGGAGAAAGACAGGCTTGGGAACAGGCTGAGGCAGAAGTGGCCTCCTTGAATGGTAGGATCCCGCTCCTTGAATAGGTGCTGGACCGCGCACAGCAGCACCTGTTGAGCAGGCCGCGGAGGAGAGTGAGAGAGGTATGATGGTTATTGAAAACCAGACCCTAAAAGATAAAGAAAAGATGGAAATCCGACTTCAGTGAGCTAAACACATTGCAGAAGAGGCAGACAGGAAATACGAAGAGTTGGTTAGCAAGTTGACATTTATTGAAGTTGATTTGGAACACACAGAGGACAGAGTTGAGCTGGCAGAGTCCCATTGCCAGGAGATGGATGAGCGGATCAGACTGATGGACCAGAACCTGAAGTGTCTGAGTGCTGCTGAAGAAAAGCACTCTCAAAAAGCACACAGATATGAGGAAGACATAAAGATTCTCACGGATAAACTCAAGGAGATGGAAACCCACGCTGAGTTTGCTGAGAGATCAGTAGCCAACCTGGAAAAGACAACTGATGACTTGGAAGAGAAGCTGAAATGCACCGAAGAGGAGCAGCTCTGTTTGCAAAGGATGCTGGGCCAGGCCCTGCCCGATCTGAAGGAGATGTAGAGCCCCCCACGTCCACCTTGCTACTAAACTCCAACACCACCCAGGCCAGCTTGCCCTAAAGTGACCTCAAAACTGAGAGCTGATCTTTAACTGGAAGGCAGCTTTCTCCTTGCTACATCCTTACCACCACCTCCCCACCCCCACCTTTTTTGTTTTGTTTTGTTTTGTTTTGTTTTCATCAAACTATCTCTGCCTCTTCCCAGAGATCCCAGCTGGGCTAGAGGCTAAGCATCTTTAGCAACAACATTTATGGGAACGTAAGCACAATGCAGTGTTTTTAAAAGTGTGCTGTGATGGACATATTTGTTGGGAGGGGGGTTGTTTTGGTTTTTGAAACCAAGAATCAAGCTCAGACACTTACAATGTACACATTTATAATAACTTTTTTGTGGTAGCAACTATCTGTAAAACATTTCAAATATTTCCACAGCTCTGAAGCAGCAGTCTAATTTCTTTCTCTCTTTGGAATGTACCTTCTCAGCCTAATGCATTAGTGCTCTCTCCATACCAAAAGAAGCATGGGCGGGTCTCAGAGCCAGAGCCCAGGGAAAGACTCCACTGTGGGAGACCTTGCTGCTTAGTACCAAGTACCAGCCTAATCAGAAAAGTGGAGGTGGGGACAGCTTCCCACACCAGGAAGACAACAAAATACTTACACATGCGAGTCTGATTTACCTCACCTATCAGCATGGTCTCAAGTTGCTATTCTATTTTTTGTCTTTTGAATTTGACTGTTTTATGTACCTCATATAGGTAGAATTACATAGCATTTGCAGCTGGGAAAGGGATAGAAATGGATGCTGGGGGGGACGTCTGGGATGGGAGATAAGAGAGGGGAAAGAAGGGAAGAGATTATATGTAATATATATACAGATATATAATATATATATACATACATATACATAATCTATAACTGTCCTGTTGATTCATTGCAAAGAATAGTTTGTGCTTTCATTGTTCAATTGTTTGATCATTTTTTTTATGCCTGTATCTTGTGGTCTGAGTGACTGCCTTGAAGATGGCAATGCACAATGTATTGACCAGTGTTGATCTCCCATTGTTTTGTTTTGAAATTCTGTATCACTGTTTTTATTCTTTTTTCATTTTAAAATAAAAACAAAGTACATTTTCCATATTAGAGAAAAGAAAAGAAAAGAAAAGAAAAGAAAAGAAAAGAAAAGAAAAGAAAAGAAAAGAAAAGAAAAGAAAAAGAGTGGAATAGTGATTGCCAAGAGCTGGGAGAGGGAGGATCTGGGAGTTATTGTTTAATGGAGCTTAATGGGTACAGAGTTTCCATTGGGGAAGATGAAAAAGTATTGGAGCTGATGATAGTGGTAATTGCACAGTTGTAATTATACTTAATGCAGCTGAACTGTACATTAAAATGACATATAGATTATATATATTTATAAAGTTCAAATATATAGGGCACTGTGAATAGGACAAGAGCAGTCTAGAAAGTCTCCCCAGAGTGGGTGGCAGCGTGAGGGTAGGAAAATTGGGGGAAATGGCATATCCTAAGGGAACAATGGGGAGGACCCTGGTGCAAGAAGGATTTTGACAGGAGGAGGCAGTCCAGAAGCTGGGGAGAAGTTAATGCCAATTATCACATTGGTGCTCTTTTATCTTTGCACACTTCCTTCTTCTTAGAAATCCCTTTCATCTGTCACATTCCACTCTTTCGGCCTCAGATTCCGAGATCACCTCCTTTGCTAAGCTTTCCTTTTCCAACCCCAGAACTTGGTCCTGTACTATATTTCTCTCTCCTCCTCAAAAGTGAGGCTTGTGTCTTTTTCATATCTCCAACCCTAGTACCACGACTGATATCCTCAAGAATGCATCTGGAGTAGATGAATGGAGAAACCCACAGAGTAGAGTAGAGAATTGATGTGCTGGCTACTTTTCACGTCAGGGAAGATGACAGCACCACTGGGGTGGGGTGGAGGAAAGATAAGTCCAGTACATAGAAGGGACTGGAAAGGCTAGGAGGCTGAGGTCAAGGAAACAAACTAGGACCGTGCTGGGATCTAGGCAGGAGGTGATAGGAGCTGCCACATCATCATTTTGTACCTAGGCAGAGCCTCATCTTCCCTCACTTGGGATATGTCATTTCCCCAAATTTTTGTATTAAATAGTTATTACAAGAGTAAAAGAGAAATATCTGAAAAGAAAAATCTCCTACATTTAGAAAATGATTGGCTATGAAAAGACAAGTATCATCATCGTAAGTACATTTTAAAACTAGATTAAGATTTTTTTAATGGCTTAAAATTTTTCCTGTGGGTGACTGAAATTATATGATCTTGTTGACTAAGTTCTAGGAATTGGCAAGAACTGAGCTTCATTTTAAAGGAGAAAAGATCAACAGGAAAACATATCCTCTTCTAGAATGCCATCTCCCCCACCTTACCTACACTTTGCTTTGGTTTTTCTACCCTTGAAGGCTCCTTCTTCCACAAAACAAAGAGGATATTTTTCAAGCTACTGCATTACCAGGACATGATTTTTAAAAAAAGACAATGAGTTCAGTTATGTACAACATTTTGCTAGAAATAAGTAGAATGAAATTTCCACTTAATGAACTTAACATCCCTCTTAGAGGGAAAGACTAAGCTGGTATAAACATCAGAGGAATGTCTCTCAAGGTCCCTGTGTGACTCTAAACTAGCAAAAAGGAAAATGTGTCCCCGATCCAGCATTTTCCTCTGGGCCAGGACAAATTTTGGCCTCTTACCTGGTGAAATGGACTGACCAGTAGTCCAAAGCTTAGAGGATTCACATGTCTTGAAAGAAATAACCCAAGGAGCTTTCTAGTTTTCTCTTAAGGGACATTTATTATTATACTACTATCTGTATTTACAACTTCGTGTAAAAAATTATGGTATTGGCTGATAGAAGTCCATACTATAAAAATACATTGAGAGTGAGTGCAAATACATTAAAGAATCACGATAGAGCAGAAGGAAGCTCTTGTCCATTGCTCCAGGAGGTAACTGCCTGATTGTTATTACCCTCCAGACACAGGCTAAAACGGAGACCCAGAAAGCAGGCTTTCACACTCAAGTGTAGACTGGTACCCCCAGGCGGTACTAGTTGGTTATCAAGCCTTCACAGAACACAGGCTACACACAGTCAAAAAAAAAAAAAAACTATGAAAAATAAGCAGAATTGTTTAACAACTAAATCAACACGATGTCAATGCTGGACTTCCTTGGGGGAAAATTATTTCTCAGACAATCAACAAATAATTTTAGATGGGTGGACTACCCGCCGACTGGTAATAGAGATTTTCACAAAATTCAACTCATAAAGCTGCAGGAAATGAAATAAAAAAGCAAGGTAAATCACCATCCGTTTATTTATGTTATTCATACCATTCTAATTGTAAAACTCGATGTAAAGATGATCTTCCCAGCAGGGCTGCAAAGGTTCCATCTCAAAGCTCCCCACTGTTCGCGAAGTCAACCCAGCTGCCATATGCTCCCTCTTCACAGAGAACGCTTGGCTCAGCTCCTCAAAACCAGCAAAGAGCAGTTCTTCACCTCCAGTCCGGGGAGTCAGGGCCCCACTAGACCCTCAGGATTTCAAACAAACCTAGAAGAGCACTCACCTAATAGTTCTTTCCCGGAAAATACAAACAAGAATCACAGAATGTGATTCTGGGAAATACAGGTTTCTAAATGCCAATGCTGATTTGTGACCACCTGAGAAGATATTATCCTTATTATTATTTTGTTACTATTTTTAACCCAAGGAAAAATGAGGAAAATAAGAATGTGATGAGTGTTTAAAAATTCACTGAATTTGAAAAACTATTTTTTAATAAATAAAATTTAATGCCCTGACTAAATATAATTTGCCAATTTCCAAACATTGTTTTGGAAATGTTATTAGTGGGTTAGATTAAAAAGATTGGGAGCAAATTGCCTGCCCCAGCCCTCTTTTGGTCTGTTTGGCTGGTTTTTTGTTTTGCTCTGGTTTTGTTTCTTTGTTTTAGATTTGAGTGCTGCAGTGAAGAGTTGGTTGGAAACACATCTCGGACTGTGCTGCTGGCCTCAGCCAAGACAGTGCTCCCTCTCCTCCCCCTCTCTCTTCCCTCTTCCCCCCCCCACACTGTGTTCCCCTTGCTGCTGGCATGCACACCCCACAGTCACCGGGGGGGGGAGGAAAAAACGACTATGCGTGTCCATTAGAAGCACAGGTCACACGCAGCATGATGTAGTTTACACATAGCTGTACGAGTCCAGGCGCCCACTGCCTGTTCTCTCGTTCTGTAAATGAACTGATAAGGACTAAAGAAAGGACCTGCCCATAGTCACAAGAAGGCCAGGTCACCCCACTAAAATCCAAGCCACGTACTTTTTCTGGTTTGTCAATGAGGTTTTTGGTCCTTTACCTCAATGAAAACACAGGCATCCAAAAAATAATTATATCGTATACATATATATATGAAAATGAAGTTAGTCACACAAATTCATAAAATAATCCTAAAATCTCAAAACAAAAACTCTCCATCTATATGGTTCCATTGGACTGAAAGAGCTTCTGGAATTTTCAATCTAGGGTATCAAGAGCTCTGTTTATAACAGCCCATTCCCTACTATGTAATCCACATAAATTGCCTTGGGGGGTCCTCAGAATGAATTTGTTTTTTAAAAAATGAAGAGCTGGAGGCTGGGCATGGTGACACACATCTATAATTCCAGCACTTGAGAGGCTGAGGCAGGAGGATCACCGTGAGTTCAAGGCCAGCCTGGGCTACACAGTGAATTCAAGGACAACCTGAAATACACAGTGAGACTCTGTCTCAAAAGATATAAGAAGGAAGTACAGTCACCGCAATGATCTAGACAGTTATCCACAATGCCTCTGAGCTCACCCATCCTTCCCAAGTTTCAGGTCCTTATTTTCCCTATCATTCCTTCCCCAAGCCAAAGAGAAAGTAATCCCCTCAAGCTCCAGCACTTGTCATCTGTTTGTGCCTTCCACATCCACACTGGCAAATGTCTCCTACACGTAAGTCAGTGTCTATCAGAGTCTACACAGAATCTCTGGCGCTGGGACACTGCACAGTGCTTTTTTACACCCATATTAGGATTCTTAAAGTGACTATACCTTGATACGCCTTCACAGTATTTTATGTATTCCTTCCAAGTATCAGTCATAGGGTAGTTTCATCTAACTCTTTAAATCATCGTTTCCTGTGTCCTTTATCCACAAGAAACAATGTCCTCCTCATGTGTCCTCTGACCCTGTTAGCTCTGACACTGGAAATTTGTTCATTTTTTTAATGAACCAAGGAAAAAGCATCTCTGTCTTGGCTTGGAGATTCCAAATTTAAATGAAAATCCCTCCAAAAGCCAGTAAGCAATTCTATTGCCTAACAGAGCTACACGATATATCACTGCAAGTATGGAAAGCCATGGACAACCTTGAAGTCAGACTATCTGAAGTACTTTAGTACTCCTTGTTTGAGAAGTGTCCCAAGAATTATGTTCTGTTATAACCAGAGACTGCACTGTAGAGTTTATTTCAGCAGAAATAATGATATTTTCACAGAGAGGATGGCTCTCACCTACCTATAGAGGAACTAATGTCAACTGACCTGTAACTAGAGGCTCAAAGATAAGGTCCTCACCCCAGCCTACATCTGGATCATCCTTTGGATGCTTTAGTCTTTGTCTTAAGAACATTGCAACAGAGACCCGCCCATGACCATGGTGGAACCCAGGAGGCTGCACAAAGAAGCAATTCGCCCACCCTCTTGGTAAGCGCCTTCCTTCAGCATGAGCCAGGAGGAGACCCAGTAGTGTCTCCTGTGAGCCTACCAGTGCATGGGCTTGGAATCAAACATCCCCAATGCCCCCTCCCCTTTAGCAACTGGGGACAGAGGTCTGAGCATCTCTTGGCAGGATGACTGTATGCAATATAGCAAATATGGGGAGGGGGGCTTCTTCTATCTTCTCTTTGAAAGCAAGTGTTGTTTTCAGTTTTGTTTCATTATGATTATTGCTTTATTCTATTCAATATTCTCTTTCAATTGATTTTATAATGTTGTCTTTGGTTTGATTCTGCTATACCTAATTGACTAGACAGCTATTGTGAAGATAATGAAATATACTATGGTATGTATTACTGTTATCCCGGTAACCTGCTGTGAAGTTCTGTACCAAATTCACTGCACTGTCTCAATTGACTTTGTTCTGTCTTGTTCTTTTGTATTTCTACTACCTTCAAAATAAAAAATAAAGAAGGAAAATTACAACAATATCTAACAAGAATGAGTACAGGAACCACATGGGCTGTATTTCCATACTAAAATTTATTGTCTTCTGAAAAATCAGACTAGCACTGAGTGTAGTGACTAAAAATATCAAAAGAATAAATGAATTACAGGACATCATAGAAAAAGAGTAATTATAATTGTTATATGTTCAGTAATTAAAAACCCTTGGAATATTTTCCTTAGGCTCAGCCCACTTTGACCTCCTTGAGGTAAGAGGGGTACAACACCTCCATTTGAGCCAAATTTCCAACCTCTTCCTCTTCCCCCATGTCCAGTTAAACCACAGTGAACTTGCCAGTGAGGGAAACCATAGGCTCAATCCCCATCTGGAGGTCCAGAGAGAACTCTGAGGCACACAGGATTCCTCAGGGTTATAGATCCTGACTTCTCTGCCTCTACATCCACAGCTTTTCCAGTGTTCAAGCACCATGTGGGCCAAAGTCATGTGACCAATCAGAAGCAAAGCCACAGTACCAGGAACATCTGCCTCTGTTTTGCTGACTGTTGCTGGGCTTAAGAATCATGAGTAGAAGGACGGAATGGCGAGAAACAAAACAGAACAGGATAAGGCAGGGTAGGATAGGGTGGGGAAGGGTAGGGTAACTTCATTTTTCTACAAGATATAAGACTCTGATTAAGTAAAAATAAAGGCATTAAAACAGTGCTTTATAACTTCTCTCTCTCTCTCTCTCTCTCTCTCTCTCTCTCTCTCTCTCTCTTCTTTCCTCTCTCCCTCCCTCCTCCTCTCCCCACCCTTTCTCTCTCCTTGTCATTCAGATTTCAAACAGCATGTATATCTTTAGCCTAAATGTGACCTGAGAGTAGATAAAATGCCACACAATTCTTTCTAAGAAAAAATAAATGACTGCAAAAGATAGATAGGCCTGGATACAGAGGAAATGCAATTTTTATCCTTTAAAAAAAGAAAGAGAGGGAGGGAGGGAGAAAAACAAAGAAACATTGCCGAAGTCCTCAGTGACCCACACATATCAAATTATACAGGACGGGGTAATATGATTGCCCATTCTCCAATCAGCCAGCAGATGTGCTGCGGCATTCTGCATGAGCAGCAAGTGACAGAAAAGCCCTGCTGGAAGTCCTACTAAAAGAGAATTACAATAATCAAGCCCGGGCTCCATCAGGGCATGTGTTACGGCAGCAAAATTAAATACAGAAGCACACCCGGCCTAAGGCCTGAAAAGCACAAAACCACTGCCTTTACCTTCCAAATATTGTTCACCGAAAGAAGGGGTAGAGTTTTTTTTAAAAATTGAGATCAGGTACAACGCCGCGATGCAGTTTCTTGTGTGTGCCATTAAATCATCGCCTCCATCCATCTTGCTTGTTCTTTCTCCTCGTGGCCTTTTCCCTTGTTTACGCTGTCCCCTCAGTCTCCACTTCCCATCATGAGATGTCAATCATGAACTGGAAAGTCAAGGATTTAGAAATTATTTCCTCCACAGTTTGCTTTAAACAAAACATGTGGCAAACAGTTTTGAAACACCTCGATAAAGACACTGCCATCAGAAAAGCTGTCCTGTAACTTTTGAATATGATAAACTAGAATCTTAATTTTAGAGGAACGACGGGTCCAACCATGAGGTAATGTGGGCAGGGCAGCCAAATCATTATCACACGTCTGAAATTTTCAGTCAAAAATTCCTTTCACCCTCTACAAATTAGTGATCATCCAACTATGTTCCTCAAGCAGCGGGTTCCCCAGAGGTGGAGACAAGCAGAGAGCTAAAGGGGCCCTGTGAATTCCTGGGTCACAATCTGGCTACACTGTTCTACCTACTTTCCCACCCCATCGCTACTGGAAGCGAACCACTGTCATGTTTTTGGGGGTTTTGTTGGTGGGGGTGGGGGTGGTTTCGGTTTTGCTTTGGTTTGATTTGGTTTGGATTGGTTTGGTTTGATTTTGGTTTTGGTTTTTTGAGGCAAGGTCTCCCCGTGTAGTTCAGGATGGCCTTGAAGAATGGCTGTCTTTTGACCCAAACCAGTGCAGAACACTTTTTTTTTACTCTCCTTCCTTTTTCTCTTGCCCACCTCTTGCCCACCTCCACCTCCAGCAGCCCCAGCTTTCTTATTCAAAACATAAACTGGCTCCACAAAACCAGCTCCCCACATCATTTCAAAGAAAGCCATGCTCCGTAGCTCACCTTAAAGGGCCGCCACCTAATCTGAAACACACCTACTCATCCTCCAAGTTCAGGACTCTCTCCCTATTCCCAGAAGCTCCACCTGGGCCTTGAAAATAGCAGACCCCTTCCCCCAAGAGCTCCGCCCCCCAGCCCTTGCCCTTGCTCTTGTCTCTGTGCAGAATGCTCTTCTGCTCCTTCTTGGTAGGAATGGAGCCTGCTCACCTTCAGTCAGAGCTCCCTCCTCAAAGAAGCTGCCCCTGACTACCCTAAGTACCTCTTTCTTTGCCACTGCTGTCTCACACTGCACCCTGGTGTTTCCCCCACAGCAGTCACTAATGTGTAATTGATTTTTAGTTAGTTTCTTCCATTTGTTTATTTATTTACTGACTGTGTTCCCAACCAGCCTGGATTTCACAAGCCATGGATGTTGACTCCCATTCATAGAGCCCTTGTGAGCTAGCTTGCTGCCTATTTCCTCATTGGCTCCTAGCAAAATGATAATACAATATTATTTGACAGGTATAGGAAGGAAAGATGAAAAAAGGAGGGAAGGAGAGAGTGAGGAGTGAGCAACTGAGCCTACTTGTAAATGAACCCTAATAAGGGAGATTCGTGTAACAGTTAGGCCTAATCGTTTGCAGCCATGACATTAAGGCCTGAAATTTAAGTCGAAGTGAATTCTCCTTGAACTGAACTGTTGCTTTACATGCTTTTTTCTACATGCTCAGGGAAGAGGACCAAAAAACAAACGAGGAGTAAGTTTTCGATCTGGTTCTCTACATTCAACCTAGTTTTGCCACCAGTATGTTGAGTGAACTTAATGCAAGCATCTAGGGGCTCCTGCGCCTCGTCTTACAGCAGCTGTCCATGTGTTGATTTATGCTGCAGTGTTTCCTTATTGGCCCAACAGTCCCTCCTGGTGTGTGGCTCAGGCAGCATATTCCACGCTTCCTACCCAGCTCTGTGCGGTCTCCTGGAGCACATATAACATCTGGCGGCTTCCTGAAATCACACGTCTGGATGCAGCAAAGGTAGCGTCATATATCACCTTCCTGCTCTGCAGGGAGAAACATTATTTTTGGTTGAAATCACTTTTGCATTTATCCCAGGTCAAAGAAAGTTCATTCTCTCTATTGTTCGATTTTCCTGAGTCAAATTTTTAAATTTCATGTCACTTTTATAAACAATTTTAAAGTTACTATTTTATGTTGCCATACAGCCAAAGGCAACAGCATGTGATTGAGTCTAACGTATAAGAATATATATAGAACTTAAGTTATTTTAAATTATAATTCATCATGAAAGTTCAATGGTGCAGCACAATTTATTGGCACACTCACCAGTTTTTAAACTTCAAGTTTCATTCAAACCTGTTTTTGTATTGGGTAGAAACTCAATTACCAGAAACTTTTAACTCAGTACACAGAGGGAAAGAGAAAAGAAATTTATTTATTATTAAAAAAATGATAGAACCAAGTCATATAGTAACTTTCATAAATTATCTAAATTTAATTTCAGTTTTTAAATTATTAATTGCACAAATGTATGGAACACTGTGTAATAATTCAATACACCAACTAGCCTGAATTTATCATTCAATGTGCTGGGATAAAATCAGGGTAGCTGGTGTTTCCATCTCCTTATATTTTTAAAAATTTTTTGATTAACATATAATAGTTATAAAGGGTATAGTGTAACATTTTAATACATGTACACAATGTATACTGGTCAAACCAAGGTAATTAATGCCTGTCTCTCTTTATCATTACTTTGTGTCTGAGGACATTGAGCTCCTCTCTTCTAGTTATTTCTAAAATATGTAACATTTTATATAATATTGTGTATATATAATATTGTTATTGTGAACTATAGTCTCCCCACTGTTCCACAGAATATAGAACTTACTACTTCTACCTAAGTATCTGTTATCTAATCTCCCACTCTCTCCCCTCATCCCACCTCTTCCAAGCCTCTAATAATCACTACTATACATTCCAACCAACTTTAACATCCACATATAAGAGAGAATATGAAGTTTGTACTTCTGAACCTGACTTATTTCACTTAACATAGTGTTCTGTCCATTTTGCTGCAAATGATAATACTACTCTTTTATGGCTGAATAATATTCCATTGAATATATGTTGCCCATTTTCTTTATCCATGTATCTGCTGATGAGCATCTAAATTGATTCTATGATCTTACTATTATAAATTAATGCAGCAACAAATGAGTATACAGGTGTCTGTTTGATATGTAGGCACTTTTTCCTTTGGATGTATAGCTAGTAATTGAATACCTATCTATTTTTGGTTTGTTGAAGAACCTTTATTCTGATCATAATGTTTGTACTAATTTGCATCCTCACCAACAATGTGTTGCCTTTTTTCTGCATTGTCACCAAAATTTATTTTTTTGCATTTGCTTTCTTGAACTTTTTGATAACAGCCACTCCAACTGGAGGGCAATGATATATTGTTAGAATTCTGACTTGCATTTATGACAGCTCATGAAGTTGAGCATTTTTCATAAATTAGTTGGCCACTGGAAATTCTTCTTTGCAGAAGAGTCTGTTCCAATCTGTTCCTATCCTTTTGCTCATTTTTAATTAGATTTATTTGCATTTCATTTTTGGAGTTTTTAAATTCCTTGTGTAGTCTGGATATTAACCCCTTGTCAGATAGTGTACAAAAATTTTTCCTATTCTGTATATTATCACTTTAACTCCTTTTGTTCAGCTAGTGTGCAGATGCTTCTTAGTTTGATATAATTCTTTTTCATTGTTTTATTTCCTATGCTTTGGGGGCCTAGTCAAAAATATAATTGCCTATCCCTATATGTTAGAGTGTTCCTGCTATGTTTTGTTCTAGTAGTTTCACAGTGTCAGTTAAGTGTTTGGTTCATTTTGAGTTGATTTTCATACAGGATGAGGGGTAGGGGTCAATTTTCTATATGTGAATACTCAGTTTTCCCAGCTCCATTTATTGATGAGACCATCCTTTCTCTGAGGTAGGCTTTTTGTGTGTCTGTCAAGAATAAATTGGGAGTAAGCAGTCATTGCTCGGGCAAGTGATGGCCGCTCCAGGCGGGGAACCACCCAGTATCTCCTGAGATCCGCGCCATGTTGGAACTTAGAGTGCTGTGAAACCAAGCAACCAGCCTGCCTTCCCAGTAAGCAGCCATGAGCCTACCAGCACACACCCGTGAGAATCAAATGTGCCCCCACCATTAGCAAATGGGAGCCAGAGGTCTGAGCATCTCTTGGGAGGTTGACTATATGCAATATAGCAAATAGGGGGTATTTCCTTCTACCATCTCTTTGAAGACAAATATTGTTATCATTGTTTTGCTTTGTTCTGATTAATTGTATTGCTTTATTCAATATTCTGTTTTGATTAGTTTTATAATGTTCTGTATTTGGTTTAATTTTGCTATACTTGATTGAAAGAACAACTATTGTGAAGATAAAAAGATATATTATGGCACCTATTACTGTTATCCCAGTAACCTGTTGTGACATTCTGTACCAATTTCACTGCACTGTCTCAAAAAAAATAATAATAATACAACCTGATCTCATAATAAATGCAAAGTTCAGTCATGCACCACAAAAAAAAGAATAAATTGGGAATACATAAGTTCTATTTTGTCCCATTGTTCTGTGTGTCTGTCCTTATGTCAATACCATGCTGTTTGATCGTTATGGCTTTGCAGTATATTTTGAAGTCAGGTAGTGTGATACCTCCACCTTTGTTCATTTTGCTCAAGATTACTTGCTTATTTGAGGCTTTTTGTGCTTCAAAATGAATTTTAGTATTACATTTTCCAGTTGTATGAAGAATTTCATGGACATTTGATGGGCATCGCATTAAATTTATAAATCAGTTTGGATAGTATGGTCATTTGCCAATATTAATTACTATGGTCGAGGCACATGGGAGACCTGTGTGTGTGTGTGTGTGTGTGTGTGTGTGTGTGTGCGCGTGTGTCTTCTTCAATTTCTTCCATCAGAATTTCACATTTGCATTGTGAAAATCTTTCACTTCCTTGGTTAAATTTATTCCCATGTTTTGTTTTATTCATAGGTATTATACATCAAAATAAAGCAGGAGTTTTTAAATTGACTTAACTAAGATAAATCTAAGTTATTTATCTTAAATATTTTGCCACAGTAATGGAAGGATCTAATTAATGCAGCTGAGAAATATGCTGTGGTCTATGGGGGGACACTTAAATGTGACTTGGTAATTTCTTTTGCAATTTTTGGAATTCTCTTTGTCATGTTCTTTTGGCAGTTTGACTATACTATGCCACAGTGAAGCTCTTTTCTGGGGTCTTCTATTTGGAGTCCTATGAGTTTCCTATACCTCAATGCCCTTATCTTTCCCAAGATTGGGGAAATTTTTACTGTTACTTCCCTGAATAGGTTTTCTATGCCCTTCTTCTTTTTTTCACTTTCAGGGACCTCAGAAAGGACAATTTTTTTCCACTTAATAATCTCCCAGCTGTCTCAGAGGTTGTCTTCATTCTCTCTTGCTTTTCATTCTTTTTTTCTCTTTAATAGTCTGATCCAAATGTTTCAAACAGCCTGCTTTGTGTTTAGCTCTCTTTCCTCTGCTTGATCTAGTCTGTGTTGAAGCTTTCAGTTATATTTGACTTATTGAGTTCATGTCCAAGATTTATATTTGGTTCTTCTTCAGAATCTCTACTTCTTTGCTGAATTTTTCATTAACATCATACATTCTTTTCCTAATTTCATTCAGCTGTATAAATTCTCCTGTCTCACTGAGATTTTTTGTAATGATTCCGTTAAGTTATCAGGCATTTCATTAACATTGTTTTCTTTAGGATCTGTTGTTAGTTACTATGCTCTTCTGGAGGCATCAAATGATCCTATTTTTCATAGTTCTAATGATCCTTCATTGAGCATTGTTCACTCAATGGGTCAGTTATCTCTATGACTTTTAAAAGGTGGTTATGCAATGTTGGCTTTGACTCCAACTGGGCTCTGCAGTCTAATCTCCCTGTAGCTTCACTGACTATAATTAATGATTTTGAGTATCCTGCATGCAGCGACGGGGTCAGAGACCCACTGTCTCTGGTGGGCACAGTGGATAGAGGTACTCTAGGGATGTGGCTCAGTGCAGTATACACAGCAGTAGGTACAGAGTGCCCACTGTGTGGTCCTTCCAGTAATGGGAATGGTGGCACTCGGTGGGCAGTGGAAATCCTTGGGTCTTGCTGAAGTGAGCTCTGTTGTTGGAAATGGCCTTTCACACTGACAGCTTCACCAGCATGAGGGACAGGACCTACTCTCACTACAGGCAGTGGCCACAGGGCCATGCATGGCATGTGAGGTGTGACGCCCGGACCAGGGTGCCCACTCCTGTTGGGGATCACAAATTGTAAGTTGACATAGTATCTTTCCTAGGCTCTCCTTGTCCTGCCCTTTTGAGCCAGATTGGAATGCAGAATCTCCCCATTCTTTTCTGGTCACAGCTGGAATCCCTGTGGCTAATAACTGCTGTGACCTCACAAGGCAAGATAAGAACTGCTAAAGAGGATAAGGCACCTGGGGAAACTCTTATCCTTCTTCTCCTCCTTGTCCATGCAAGAATGCTTTGATCTTCCTCACCCACTCTAGTCTAGCTGCCATTACTATTCCTAGGAAAACCTACTGCCCTTCACCCATTGTACTTGACTCAGATATAATAAATAAATGCCAAGAGTCTGGTTGCCCCATGGTCTTTTGCTCCTAGAGAGCAATTGATGGACCCAGATCCTGCTATGCTCCTCTCTACTTTGTCTCTTGCTCTTTCTTTCTTTTCCTGCCAAGCACAGTAACCCAGAAATTGGAGACTAGAGGAGACTGGAACCCACTGCAGGGGTCTCCAAAACTGGCACTATGGGAAGGGTCTCTAATACATCCTGACAGTGAACCAAACCCTCACACAGCTGTCCATGAGGGGAAGTGGTGGCAGGAGGACTTTAATTTCAAATTAAATACATTTTATTTCATGTTAACTTTAAAACATATTAATTTCAAAATATGCCCAAAGTTTACAGATGAAATTATACAACATTTCTCCATCTCTATATGCTAATCAAACTATAAATCAATGCTTAAACCCTTGGGAGGAAATCCATGGTTCTCCATTTCTAGTTCAATAATTTGGTCAAATGTTGAGAAAATGAAACTTTCTATAACTTGAGTATATTTTTTCTCTCCAAAAATCACATTTAATTCTCACTATTGAAATATTAAGAGAATCGAAACATAACCCAGCCATGGTGCTTACAGTGGGGAGGCCTTTACAAGTGATTAGGATGGAAGAAAATCATCAGAATGGGGCATCCATTATTGAATAATGGTGGCTTTATAAGACTGGAGATAGTGGGACAGATACACACACACACACACACACACACACACACTCCTGGTTTCTTATGCCACTATGCCCTATGCCACTTTAGGACTCTACCACCAAGACCATTAGATTCAGATTCTTGATCTTGGATTAGAACTGTGAGCCAAAATAAATTTCTTTTCTCTGTAATTTACCTAGTCTATGGTATTATGTTATTAATAACATAAAACAGGTGAAGACAAAAACCTCAAAAAAAAAATCACAAAGGGTAAAAAAAGAATGATTGTAGACTTTTTTTTTTTTTTTTTTTTTTTGTCTTTTTGAGACAGGGTCTCACTATGTAGTTCAGGCTGCCTTGGGTTCACTTTGTAGTCCAGGCTGGCCTCGAACTTGCAATGATCCGCCTGCCTCAGCCTCCCAAGTGCTGGGATTACAGGAGTATGCCACCACGCCCTGCTTGATTGTAGATCTTTTAAATATTGAAGCTAAAATTAAGCATTATGAGTTTTCTTGAAAATAGTAAGTGCCATATATAATCTAAGCCTATGAAATAGGTTAGAGAGAAATTATATTTCTCCAGGAGGATCTGATATGCATAGAAAACTATCGGGTGGTCAATCTCAGCTCTGTCATAATTATTTATCATTTTTCTTCATTTCTTTGCCAACCTGAATATATTTTTCCTCAATTTCTTTAACTTTAATTTCATATGCACTTTAATTTCTCATTGCTTTCTTTGGGGAGGGAGGTACTTTAGGGACAGAGAAAGGGTTTTTCCATGCACAGTTTTCCTAGTTCATGTGAAGAACAGAAAGCATAAAAGTATTTCCAGAGAGCAACCTACTTGCAAACTTGGGGCCTGAGCATCCTTCTTTTTTCAGATCCTCATTTCTCTCTCTCTCTCTCTTTTATTTTTTTTGGTCTTTTTGTGACAGGGTCTCTCTATGCAGTTCAGGCTGGCCTTGAGCTCACTTTGTAGCCCAGGCTGGTCTCAAACTCTCAATGATCCTCCTGCCTCAGCCTCCCAAGTGCTGGGATTACAGGCATGAGCCACCATGCCGGCCCTATTTTCTGTATTCTTTTCACAGATTTTTTCTTCTTATAACTATTTCCTTTTATATATTTTGTGTTTGGAAGTTGTAGCTTTAAGAACTGTTAACAGAAAGTACATAACAAAACCTTCTTACCAAGTGGAAAAAAAAATTATAAATGTTGAGGAAAAAATGACCTCCATAACTTATTTACAGACTTTTTCTTAATACATACCTCCTTGTAAATTAATTATATAACATTTATATAAGCATTAGTATTTACAAATTGCTGAGTAGTGAGCACCTCAGTTCTTTATGGTCTGTACCCAAAGTTGGAAGTCATTTAGTTCCTGAAGGCAAAACTGACAAGCAGCAGTCTCTGGTCAGTCTGAGACACTGTTGATGTGTTGTTCCATTCCTTTATCAAAAGATGCTTTTGCTGAGGAAGGGTCTTTATGTGACTTCATCACAGTTTTTAAAGGTTTACCTTCCTCGCACCAGGGCCACACACACACACACACACACACACACACACACCTTGGTCAGGATCTATTATTACTTCTTTTCCTTTCCAAGGGGAGCCCAACTGTGGCTGGCTCATTCTCTGTCTCCTTATTCACAATTACTTTGTGGCTCATTCTTCCAGAAATTGCCTCTCCAGAAGGTGCAGCCTAAGTGGAAAAGACAAGGGCTTTAGAGCTCAGTACCACTCAATTTGAATCCTAGCTATTCAGCTCCTAGATCCTAGTTGTATAACTTTGGACAACTTGTTAACCTCTCTGAGACCTACTCTCCCTAAGAGAGTAGGAAAACTGAGAATGACAATTTCTTCTGCCTTTTTTCAATGGGACGTTTATGTCCAATAACTGTGAAATAGTACAAAGAGCACAGAAAGAGGAGGGAGTGACTAGGAAGCATGATGCTCAAAGTGGCACTGTCACTGCAGTAAGGATCATGCCAGCCAGGTCAAGTTTTTAAAAACGTTACAGCAGAGTGTATTTGCTCTCACTAGCAATAAGGTCTAACTATATTTTCTAAGTTCTGGGCAAGAAAAAAAGATTAAAATCAATTTTGTAGATGGATGTATTTGAAGCTGACCTGTTAACCCCATGTAAAGAGGGAAGAAATAAAGCATACATTTTGATGACCTCAAAAAGCAAACATTTTAGAGGAAGAATTTAGCAACCATAAAGATTTAAAGGTGGAACAAAGAAGAGCAAAGATTTCAAGTGCCACTGATATTTGAGTCTGAAGAAAGAAACATGAAAAGGAAATTTAAAATACCATATTTTGGAAGAAAGAAGATTGGTTTTTGTCTGAGATGTTGCAACTGAAGACAGAACATATAAATGAAGCTTTTCCATCAAATAATGACTGATCATGAGAAGCGTGAAAGAGAGAAAAGAAGAAAATATTACCTCCATTCTTTCCTTTTGTTGTCTCATTCCTCGATGTAAGAAATTGAGCCAGGCTCTCCACAAACGTTCTGAATCCTTAGAACTTCAGCTTTTAAAGATATCTGATTTCTTTTAGGAGACTAAATTATAAAATAGTTAAAGTATGAACTGACAAGAATCTTGATGACTTGCACATAATGGCTATGTTATTGCTAGTTAGAGTAATTTTCAAGACATGCAGCATTAGTTCTACAGGAAGATTTGCTTCATGTGTTTTTCTTCTTGAAAATTAATAATTTTGACAATGTGTTTGCGATGTTCTTTCTAGCATGTTGTAGAAGGATATTGTTGCAACTGCTGCTTTGTGTATTCTGGCTTGCAAAGATGATTTCTCACTTACTAAGTTTGAAACCTAAGTCGAGGGGTTAGCTGTGGTTGTTACCAGACAGTAATATAGCAGAAGTTAAGAAATTTGTGTTGTCATTTTGAATTTTGAATTTTATTCAGAGCAAAAACCTGCATAATCTCAGGAATGTGGAAATGTGAGGAGCAGACTAATATTTTGCCTCGGATGGACAGTTTCTGCTAGTTCTGAAAGATCTACAGGGTATGTGTGACTGAAACAGCTCATTCACACATGAAGACATAAATCTAAGATTGACAGGTATGCAAATCTATCATTAAGTCAGGAGGCATTGTGTGCAGTGCCAAGACATCCAGGTAACTGGAGAATAAGAAGGAAACTGAAATGTCCAGACCCCCCAGTTGGAAGGGGCGTCAGAGACCATTTCTAGGTTAGAACCTGTACAACATCACTAGAGCTGACAGTATATAAGAGATCTTTACGCAGCCTTAATGCTAATCACAGAACTCTTTAAAATTTATCTTTTAAAATGCATGTAGGTTATTCTCTTAAATAAGAGCCAAATTAATTGATTCTTCTCAAATTAAAAGCATTTCTAAGAACCATTTTAAAGACCTTTTAATGAAGGTCAGAGCTCTCTTTATTTCAATTCTTACATTTGAGATTTTGGCCCTAAGTGATATTGGGTCACATACCATATTTACCCCTCCCTAACTATAACTTACATTTTAAAATTTACATTTAGTGAAATAACTGGAATTGTATGTTGGGAATGTCAGTCATTAGGGTCACAAAAAATATGAACTTATTAATGATAAGATAAAGTTCCCTCAAGTTCTCCATAATTTTGTTTTCTGTGAACATCCATGAGCTATCTCCCATGAAGGCATCTTTAAAATTTTACAACAGTTAGGCAGGCTAGTCCTGATGGCAGTATGAATTGTTTGTCTCTCATGGAGATATATATATCTCCTGTATTACGTGCCCTTTGGCTTGTTGGCATAGCATTAAAGAGAAAATGGCAAACTGTTTCCAGAAAACTGATTTTCAATTGCATCCTTTAAGATTAAAGGATGTCTTCTGGCTTAAAAAGAAATGGAAATATACAAAGGCATAAAAATCAAATGGGTGATACAATTTGAAAAGTTTCATTTAAAACTCTATTGGTACAAGAGCTGCAAAAGTTTAGCTGGAAGTTATTGTCAATTATACAAGTTTTTTTTTAATTTCCTTTTCCAAAAGTAGCATTTCAATATTACAGGGAAGATGGCAAGATTTAATGAAGATTGCTAGGGTAGGAAGCTAGTTTTCTCCACTAATGGTATCAAAATCAGAAAATAACTCCTTTATAGAAATACCTAAGATAAGAAATCATTGTTTCTATATTTTACATAAATTTGTGAAATTACTGCCTAGAAGACGTGATTACAAACAAGTAAAAATCACACACACCTAAGGCGGCTGAACATAGAATTTGATATATGAATTCTGGGAGCTCTGATAAATGAGCCACCACTAGCCCATTATAACAGTAAACTAGCAGCATCTACTGGCTGGAAACGAAATAGCAACGCAAGCCGTTCTGAAGAATGCAAAAGGCCCTGGGAAAAGTGTAAGACTGGAACTAAAATGGGGATTGCTGGTAAGAGCTTGAACTCTCTTCAGAGACAGCAGGGGAAGAAGAAGAAAAAGGAAAGGA